>JACEIK010003979.1:115006-146881 GCA_018107945.1 Datura stramonium
CCAGCCAGGCACCAGATGTGCTTAGGCTCACCAGTTTAGCAGTCCAGGTCCTAATAGGGCACTAGGTGCCAGTCATACCCCCCAAGGCGGGGCGTGACAATATAACTGATAAGCAATAAGCCTCGTCCTGGAAAGATAAGGACTAACCAATGATGTAGCTGAAACTTCTGAAAGAGATCTGCTAAAGGGGCTGAGACTGAGATCCTGCAGCTGTATTATAAAACGAAACAACATAAAAGGTATGCATCAATACTTTGAATGTACTGAGTAAGTAAGGAAAACCATACACAAGGAATAAAATAACTGAACTGGAAAGACATGCAATGACCAACTGAAAATACTGAAATTGAATAACTGTGATATACTGAGATGGTCAAAATGACCCCGTATGATGATTAAAGACATGCCCTAAATCTGAGATACTACACTGATATGAACTGGCTAATCTAAGAATGAACTGAGCTAACTAGTGGGAGAGTCTAAAACTGATATATAACCACGTGAGCTAGACGTGGAGTCCAATGTATGTACCCTATCAGAAGGACCTAATATACGTTGCCAAGGTATAAAGGCATGAACTGAATGATCATGAGTCTAGGGCCATGAGGCCAATAAAATATATCCTATGGTGGCAACATAGTTTTGGAAACCTGGGTGCGCTGGAACCTCTGTCCGCTCGGCACTAAGGCCTACTCCTACTGGATAGTCCTAGACTGACTACTAAGCTGATAGCTTAAAATTGGGGCCCAAGACCAAGTCAGGGATACCTATTTGGAAGTACCCTGAGAGTCTTATTAGACTGGATTCTGTAACAGGGTTCTAAGACTAGTCAGAGCTGCTTATCTAGAAGCGTCACAACCGTGTAAAAAACAACTGTAATATGAAGCTGGGGTCCTAAGGTTGGTCAAAGTTGCTGGTTTGAAAGTTTCATGACCTCCTAATGGACCACTAAAATATGATACTGAGTCTAATACCAATAACTGGGAGGTATCACGAACACCTCAAGGATTAACTACAGTCAAACTGATTAGCTGACATTTTTTTGGACAACACTAAGGTTGCTAAAAATATGACTTAGGATAGACTGACATGATTCTTACTAAGATTTTTAACATAAATTAAATACATGTGCTTCCCAAAACTGATAGAACCACGCTAGAGGGAAGACTAGTTCAACCAGCAATTTTCTAATTTCTACTGAGTTGTGTCTGGGGTTGAATTTTGCTACTAGATGTAATCTTTCACAACTTCTAGAAATAGGGAATAAATAAGAAATCTAAATTCATGAGAGATATTCCCTTTGAATCCACAAAGAAATCTGTATTAAAACTTTTCACATTTTGAAACTACAGGGCTATAACTAATAGAGAAGAAGTTAGACAAGGATTTTAGTGACACAAGGGAGGAACTATTCTCTTATTGAATTTCCACTACCTGATGATGGAAATCTCTGAGATAATCTCTTGAAAAACTTAGGGGAATTTGATGAAGATATTGAATGCCCTAGCTCTGCTCTTGATGTTTCCTGACTGTTTTCTACGCTTTAGACTTTGAGGGGAGGAGTGGAATGAAGGAAAAAATGTTGTTCTACCCCGTTTACTCCCTCCTAAGTGAGTCCAAAACAACGGGGTTTTAAGATAAATAGTCTAAGAAGTTACAAAAACAACCTTGGAATGAAATCAGAAAATCTGCTCGACAAGATCAACGGGCCACAGAACAGATAGTTGGTCGAAACCACGGCCCGTTGGAGCCAACCGTTGATCCTGGGTCCAAATATCATGCTCACTGGAATGGGACCAAGGAAGGATACCATAACTATTTGGGACAACTAACGAGTTTTTGGTGCCTCTCGTTGTCACTGGTGGAGAAATCTAGGCCCTAAGACAATGGGCAACACAACGACTCATTGGAAGGACCAAATGGGTTGGTGCATCGACTCGTTGTCAACACTGTTGGGGCCTGGGACTTGGTTACATGTGGTAGCAATGTCTCTTTGGTAGGAACCACGAGCCGTTAGTTCCACTTGTTGCCTCTGGAAAAAATCTGGTACACCTCTAAACTGGGATCCAACAGACGATAGGACGACTCATTATTTCTTCCAACAGGTCATCCTATGCCTTGTTGTTTCCCCCGAAGAGAATCTGCTGAGCTGACAATGACTCAGACAACAGCCCGTTGGATCTGACCACAATCTGTTGTCTACGTCATTCTATAATAAAAAAATTTTGGTTTCCCCTTGTTTTTCTTGCAAGGTCTGAGTTTGGCCTAGGAAAGTTTTGGGGTGTTACACCAGTAGGTCCTCAAAATTCATAGTTCTATACTTAGTTTATTTCACAACCTCCCTATCTCATCCTTAGCCAAATTTCTATATTCTATGACCTTAACCATCCCGAAATGACGTCCGGATCGTTACAAAAGGTATGATATAATTTAATGTAGCAAGGGAATTGATTCGATCTTCATTAACTTTTTTCATTAATATTGACAATTGAATCATGAAAAATTAAAAACAAAAAGCTGTATATTCTGCATTGGGAAAGTAGTCAAATTTTTTGGGACTACACATAATAAGTATGAATATTTTTAATAAAGTTGAAAGTTTTGCCTGAACGGGATTTACGACACTTAAAGACACAATTTGTAGAAATTTAAAAGTCACTAGAAAGTAAAAAAAATTGCATATTCTTTGACTAGGAAAGTACGCAATTTTTTTTGAAACTATATCTAATAAATATGAAATCACGCATTCATTTGTTTTAATTTGTGCCTTTCGGGCATAAGGTCGTTTCGTTTTAATTATCCAATGTATGGCTGAACCAATAAATATTTATTACATGACAAAGTTTCAATAATATTAAAGTTTCAAAGATACGCCTGGAAAGGAGAGAATTGAATATAAGACACAAATATTAAAAAAATACTTTAATTGAATTTATGCCTGAATCGATAAAATTTGAATATGTAGCAAAGTTGTGCATGAATGGGATTAACGACGTCTAAAGGCACAACTTGTAAAACTTTGAAAGTTACAAGGAAAAAAAAGACAGCATATTCTTTTTACTAGGAAAATACTCAATTGTTTTGAAACTACAACTAATAAATATGATTTTATTTTTTCAATAAAATCGTAAGTTGTGCCTAAATGGATTAAGGTGTAAGTCTTAACCAGTAAAAAAATAATACTTTGTTAGTTCAGAAATAATCGCTAAGGGCATAACTTGTACAAAATGAAATCATGCATGAAGGCGTCATTTGTTTTAACTTGTGATATTCTGGCATAATATCATTTCTTTTTAATTACCCAATGTATGGCTGAACTAGCAAATATTTAATTGTAAGTTGTGCCTAAATGGATTGAGTAAGTTTTAACCAATATAAAACTAATATTTTCTTAATTCAAAAATAATCACTAAGGGTATAACTTGTACAAAATGAAATCACGCATTGTTTTAACTTGTGCCTTTCTGGCATAATGTCGTTCTTTTTAAAGAAAAAAATTCAGTGAATATTTATTCGTTTAACATGTGCCTTTATTTTTTATTTTTTTAATTAAATACTTTCGCTGGAAAAACAACATATGCGTTCTGTCATAGCTTTAACATTTGAGGCACGAATTTTTTTCCAAATTCAATAACTTAAACCTGAACCTGCAAAATCTAATATGTAAATTATCCCTCTGGGGCATGATTTTATTTTTACATCCATAAACTTCAAAGCATCTACCTATAATATGCCTTTGTGGCATAATTCATCTCATAAGTAGTTTAATTTTTAGCTTTTATTGCCATTGTAAAAAACTAATAATATAGAAATAAAAATAGAATTCTCATTAAAAAGAGAAATAAAAAAGAAAGAGTACATTTTGATTAAAAAAATACATAGACCAAATATTGATCAAAGCATTGTGACAAGAAAAAATAACCACCATCACCTGATTACATTAAATGAAATTGCATATCGTCTCCTTCCACGAGACCCATTGTCACAAACAAAAAAACTCCACCCTTTACAGAGTCGATTGTATACACCAGGTTTGAAAGTCATTTCGTAATTAGTCTTTATATTATTAAATAACACAAATGCATCACACTCCGTGTCTGGTAGGAAAGGATTAATGGAAGTTGAAAATATCTGCAATAAAATTAAATTAATTAGTATTATTACAAATAGAATATGCAAATAAAAATGAAAGAAATTACAGGATGTGAAAAATTTTAGACATACAAAATCTTCAAGATCAGTATAGAATTTGGTTAGTTTCTTGGTGAAACTGTCCGACATTTTTGATATTGTTTCACCAAAATACTATTACAAATTAATATAAAATAAAATATTATTTTTGTATGATGCATTTTCACGAAGAACAACACAAAAGTGTATTTATAGAACTAAAAAAATGTGATTTGTGTCATCACTACAAAATAAATAAATAAATAAATAAAAATATGCCATTATGGCATACCTTGTAAAATTAAGAAGTCATGAGAAAGTTTTAAAAACGCTGCATATTCTTTGCATGGGAAAGTGTAACAACCCGTTCGCTCGTTATATCAACCACCCTACCCAAAACTCAAGGAAAATTTTTGAATTTTATATTAAGGTGATGCCGGAACTAAATCGCATAGTAAAATACGCTCCCGAAAGAATTGAGGTAAAAGCAGGTGGGCCCAAGCATTAGACCACCTCATCGGCTAATGGCCCGCTGTAGTGGAACCGCTACAGCGGCCCTGGTCACGCTGAATCGGACGAAAGCGAAGTAGAGAGTGCAGAATCCCATCCTAAATTGGATTTAAAGACCTAGTCCTTGAAAGGGTTTGATAAAGATGCCCAAAAATAGGGAATAGGTTTTGGGGTAACAAGAACGAAGCTAGGAGGAGAATTACCCTTCTTAGCTAGGAGAGTGTCACGCCCCACCTTGTGAGGCATAATTGGCACTTAGTGTCACATGGGAACCTAGGCTGACCTAGCTAGACATATGCACCTCTGGTGTTTTCCAACAAGTTAAAATAAAAAAAAACAACTATATCTTGGCTGTAAACACAGTCTCAGGCCGACTATACCACACAACACACCTGCACAAAAATAACTACTCCAGCAGTCACAACAATAAAAGAATCCTATGTGGGCCGACAAGACCACCATGCTGTCAGAGTCATAACAAAAGAAAGACAAATAGTTATATATATACTATAGCCGACAAGGCCGCTAACCGATAGCTAAGCTAGGCCCCGTACGGCCAACATACAAAACATAGCATATATAGGCCCCACACGACCAACAACGCACAACTAGCTAGGAACTGAAGATTGTTGCGCCCCAGTGCACGCCATATAAAAGAATCAAAATCAAGTTTATTACGCTTTCAAACAATCAACCATCCAACATGGCCACAACCCTAGATTATAAGTTTATCCACTCATAGACAANCTTGAAGAGCCGAATGTCAAAACCACAGGGACTGGACTATTTCAGTGAATATTCAAGTTCCAGTGCTATATTCAAATATCACAAATGTTGGTTGTAGAGATTTTTAATGTTTTATCTAAATCTACAGTGATCACAATTAATTTAGAAATACAATAATAAGAAGCATCCAGAGTTAAGACCTAACAATCATGCAATGCTACAATTCATAATGGTTCAAGTATATGAAGTTCATTTTTTGTTTCACAGAATTAATACACAATGTTCATGGTCTTTCGAGCCTCTAAACACAACAAACTAGTCTCACACCTACATCATTGAGTGGGGATGTGATGTCCTAATTCATGAGCAATTAACACTGTGGATTTGGTTTAGGGGGTTTACGCCCTTGATTATGGATTTTCGTGCCTCTAATTATTTAATCTAGAATTAACTTCACAACTACATCTGAGAGTTGTGATATGAAAATTTAATCCTAAGTGTCTAGCTATCTTCCCATTTAATTAACCAAGCAAGGAAAATTAGGTATAATTACTATCCCAACCGCAAATTCTATCTTGAAGATAAGAACTTTCTCCCTGTATTCTTTCATTCTAACCTAGGGTTACTCTTTAGAGCTTTTTCCTAAGCTTAACAAAGTTATTTCAATGGTGATCAAACATTAAAACAACGATTAATAAGAATGCATTACAAATCAACGAAAACTCGAACCAAAGATTAATTCATGAAAATACAATCATATCATGTGGCCTCAACCCTAGAGGAGGGGTTTTAGCCACTCATGTTCATATAAACACTCAAAAACATGTTTAAAGTGAAGTACTTACAAGAATGATTAAAAGAGAATGAAAGAATTTGAACCCTAGGTGAAGTTCCTCCTTTCTTCCCTTCACTTTCCTATGCTTTCCCAGAATATTTTCGTGATAATGAATTTAAAAGCTAAGGGTTTAATTTATACTAAACGAGAAAATGTAAAATTTGGTCGTGCCCAAAATGGCTTCATGACACACTGCCCATCGTGCAGCTCAAGCAGTATGGCACGAACCTGTCGTGGGTGGCTACTAGTTTTGCGTTGGCATTGGAATGGGCAAGGTGCCATTGGTCGTGGAAAGGAGGACATCACACAACTTACCTAGCGTGGAACGGGGGCTATCGCACATCTCGCACAGCATGGCACGTTGCCATTGTACGTAGTTGCTACCCTGGCATGGTCCTCGTACGCGCATGCCTCGCATTACACTGCGCCCAGTGCGGCAATCACTTGCCGTGGCATGTTGTCCAGCGCGCAGCACTGCCAACGTGGCACGTTGGAAGGTCCGGTCATGGCACTTTTGTGCTTTCTTCCTACTTCTTTCTTCGCACTCAATCCCGAGATTTCTTTATCTTCATACATCATCCTATTAAGCTCATCCTTTGCATTTTTCACCTACAAACAAAGGCTAATCATGTAGGTTAGTCCATGCACACACATATACATAAAAAAATGAGAATGTAATCAACTTAATCAATAATCATGACTTTATATACGGTATAACATAGCACCTTGGCACATAATTATGCCCAAGATCACTACCCCACACTTAAAGTCTTGTTCGTCCTCAACAACTCCATTACATCTCATGCACACGAAGGATTCACATATGACTAATTGACACAAAATGATTCAAGCTAAGGCTATACCGATTGATTTAGATAGCAAGTTTCAGCTCGAGCATGCAAACTAAAATCACATACAACTAAGTTAAGACTCCCTAACCTCAAGAATCGACTCTAAACTCAGCAAACTCATGCAATTTAACCAATCAAGTAGTCCAACATGAATTTCATCCTTCCTCAAACATGTGCCCTCATAGAAAGAGAGATACCCATTTTCATTCTCAATTTTTAAACAATACACGTATGGGTATATGAATAGGAATTAATCTCACTCTCACAAAGAATTATCATGTAACATGTAATGACCAATAAGCTTTCCCTTAGTGTTTTACTTCACTGATATAGGAATGTTCGAAAGTAAGATTAAGTAGGACTTATTGGGTTATAATGTAAGCTAAGGGATAGGTAGGTACTATTCTAGCAAGTAATAGTGACTATTTTCCCTAAGCTCTTTTAATACATCACTTTTTCTCATTGCACTCCTTCACTTTTCTTCTTTTACTTCACCTCTTGTTCTTTTCAACTCTTAATTTTCTCTTTGTTTCCCCATTCCATTAAGAACACTTATATTGTTAATAGGGAGTACTTAAGCATTTGAAACTTTTTCTTTTGTAGTCTTTTCCTCCCGCCTAACACTTATGCATTTTTCAAACAAGTGCACCCATAGTCTTTTCTTCCAATCCCACAACCACTATTTTCCTTCTTTTTCAAGATTCTTACTCCTTTACTCTCTTGCATTTTTCACTTAAGCGCTTAGGAGTTTTGGATCAAATTCAAGGCTATTGAAAGAAAAGGATTAAGCTTATATTGCAGCTATCAAAGAATAGGCTTAAGGCTCAATATGGCTAACTAGGATTAGACATTCAAGGTAGGTAAAGCGAAGGATAAAATTAAGCTCATTCAAAGAAATGCCTAAATTATCTCATACAACTAACATCCCTCATTTCATTTTGCATACACACCCAGGCAAGTTCTAGACACCACACAATAACATGGAATATTCAAAAGCCTTACACTTAGTGCACACACTCAATTCAAGACAGATTCATTAGACTCTTAACTCAGCTAATCACAAGAATTCAGAATTAAGCTTTCAAGTATACAGAGTCATATTCGAGGGCCTAGGTGTCTCAAAAAAAGTTATACAACAGCTAATCATGCTTCAAAATTAAAACACTTGCATCTTACCATCATATATATCACTCAACAATATCATTAAGGAATCAATCAGCTAAGGATTCAAAAACAACACCTATTGACTAATTTTCCCTCAGGATGGTCATTATCCATCCAACGTCAGAATAGTCCCTAACTATGACTAAAACAGTTATGTATAGACACAAAAGAAATTTATTTCTCAATTTAAAGTGCCCCCCCTTTGGAAAAGAACCGAAAAAAATCAAAGGGTAGGTGATCAGTGCTCAATTCAACATTCAAATCAAACCAATTTTAGACCAAGCACCAAATTCACCCAAAATTACTTAGCACAAAATTTTGGAATTTCCCTCACCGCACACTTAAAATATGCTATGTCCCCAAAGCATCAATTAAACTCAAAGCAAAGGTGAGAGATACTTCCTGAGACCTTTAGGCCTAGCTAGCAGCATGTTTTCATCCATTTTCGAACACGTGGGTCACCGACTCCACACTTATCTTTTTTTTCATGTTCCTTAGCTTCCTCTTTTAAGGGTACTCAGACTTTCCCCCAATATTTGCTTAAGTCACCAAAAATAACAACAAAAAGTGAAGATAAACAAAATCAAAAACAAAAGAAAAATGAAATTGTACCTGTGGTACCTTTGGGTTGCCTCTCAAGCAGCGCCTGATTTTACGTTGCAGCACGACGTAAACTATCCTTTTCAGGATGTCCTCAAACAAGTATTCCCTTTTGGAAACCATCTTCTCCTCTTTTTATTTTTAGGGGGAACAACCTCCACCCTGTCCCTCTTTTCTTCCATCATTTTCTTCAAAATTTCTGCCCTTCATCAGACTTGGGCTGAAGTGTCAACATGTCCTACAACAGTGGGCCCGTGAAATCTACCATCCCACACTTAGTATCTATCATCACACTAATTTTTCAAAGATCTCTGTAGTGTGTGGGTGGGTTGATCTCCTGGTAGACTCTAAAGAGCTCTTCCTCATCAATGACCCTCATTTTAAGGGTACCAGCTCTCACATTGATTATTGCTCCACCAGTAGCCAAGAATTGCTTCCCTAGGATTAGGGGTACCTTATCATCAACCTTAAAATCTAGAAAGATAAAGTCATCAGGTATAATAAACTTACCTACTTTGATGAGAAGGTCCTCAATAATTCCCTCCGGGGCCACTATTGACTTGTCTACCAGCTGCAACATCACTCTAGTCAGCCTAGGTTTCCCTAAACCCAGTGTGTTGAACAGAGATAGGGGCATCAAATTCATTCCGCCCCTAAGTCACACAAGGCTCTCATTCCAGCTTCACAAATTTGTACGGGGAGGGTGAAACTCCCTAGGTCCTTGAGCTTTTTCGGCATTTTTCTCATCACCCTGTAACTGTATTCCTTAGTAAGTGCATCGTCTGGACATCCACCAGCCTTACTTTGCTAGCCACCACACCCTTTAAGTACTTGGTGTACTTTGGCATACCCTGCAAGACATCTGTAATACCCTGAATATGCCTAAGATTAGACTTGGGATCAAATCTGAAAGTTGGCTAAAAAATGGGAAAAATGTTTCAGAACGGGTGACCTAATGGATCGTTGGTCCAACCAATAACCCATTGGGAGTAATCATAAGGAAGTGTAGGCCTGGTGGCAGTGGAGCTAACGAGTGAAGTAACGAATCATTGTTCGATACAATGAGTCATCATATGGAGTCGTGGTGAGTACTGGTTCTCAGCTAAAAGGGAAGTAACGAGTCATCTAAAGACTCATCACGAGTAGTAATGAGTCATGGGATGAGTCGTTACCAGGTAGAAGAGAATATTTGGAATTTAGGCAGTGTTCATAACGAATGGTGACCATGAGTTGTGATCACTAGTAACGAGTTGTTAGGTCCCTCGTGGTGACCCTCTATTGCCAGATCTGGTATTTTTTAGACTTCAGGTAGTAGAGACAATGAGAGGTCCCAACGGATCATGGTCTCAACTAACAACTCGTTGTGTGAGCCGTTGGGACCTAGTCGACCAGATTTAAGAATTTTAGCCCAGGGTTATTTTTGTAACCTCGTATCTATTTAGTCCCTAAGCTACATCATTTAGGGTAAAATTATAGAGATATTAGGTGGATTGAACAGTTTTTCCCCTCATTCCCCATATAAAACTTTTAGAAACTGATCGTATTTCCTCTCAAGAACTCTCAGGAAAGACTAGGGCTTTGCACCCATTGCAGCAGAATTCAAGCTCCTTCTCCAAGGAAATTCAACTCAGGTATGTTGAAATTCAACAAGGGAATAGTTCTTCCCTTGTGTCCCCGAAATCTCTCTCTAGTTTACTCTATAAATCTTTGCCCTGAGTTTTTATGAATGTATGTAGAATCCACGTGATTTTCCTTAAATTCACATAGAATGATATCTAAAATTAATTTAGTTGTTGTTTCCATCAGTTTATGATTTATTTACCATTATTCTCATAAAAGGTGTATTCTAGCCCTGCAGACCTTTCGAATGTTAAGAAATTCATTGATAGACCTCATTGAATTCATGTGAAATATTGCTCTATGTTAATTGTAGTTATTTTTTTCTCAGTTGTGTTTCCATCAATGAAAAATACAGTGAGATGAAAATCTAACTCTATTCATTGATTTAGAAAATCCCGAATTCTACTCTTGTGCTTGAATATCAATTTTAACTTGAAATTTGCGAACTTTTTGGGGAAATCCCATGTTTTCATTAGTATGGAATCTCCATTAGATTATTTATAGCTCAGCTTAGCAAGAATGTTAGAATACTCAGTGTCGTCAGAAATGTCTACTGATCAGTTTGCCTATAGAAGTTCCTGAAGTGTCAGTATCACCTCCCAGTTATCAGAATATGATCCAGAACTCACTTTATTGGTCCATTAGGTGGTCATGACACTTTAGACAGATAACTCTAACTAGCCTTAGGACCCCAGTCAGCTTACAGTTTGTTCTTAGATGGTTACGACACTTCAAGATAAGAAACTCTGACCAGTCTAGAACCCAATATCAGAATATGGTCCGATAAGACTCTCAGGGTACTTTCAGATATATATCCCTGACTAGTCTTGGAACCCAATTTTGAGCTATCAGCTTAGTGATCAAATTAGAAATTCCAGTGGGAGCAGGACTTAGCACTGAGTGGATCGGGGTTCTAGCATACCCAGGTTTCCATAATTACGCTGCCAGCGTAGGTTACAGTATTTATTGGCCTGATTTGCTCCAGACTTTTGTGATCACCCAGTTCATGCCTTTATACCCTGGTAAGGTATATTGGGTCCTACCGGTAGGGAGTATACATCGGACTCCACATTTAGCTCACGTGGTTATATATCAGTTATGGACTCTTCCACTAGTCAATTTAGATTAGAATCAGGCTTAGAGCATGCTTGACTATCAGATGGCATCCTTCATACCTTCCCAGTTATGTCAGTTATTCATTTCAATAGCTTTAGTTGGTTATTGCATGTCTCCTCAGTTCAACATTTCTTTTACTTTTCTTATTGTGTTATGTTTCTCTCACTTACTCAGTACATCCAAAGTACTGATGCATACTTTTATGTTGTATCGTCTTATGATACAGCTGCGGGATCTCGTCTCGGCTCCATTGGCACTCCCACCGAAGAGCTCAACTATCTGGATTGGTGAGTCCTCATCCTTCGAGGACGAGAAATTATTGATTTAGTTACATTTCTTTTCTTTTAATTTTCATTTAGATTTAGAGTTGGTTAAGGACTTGTCTCATCAACTCATCCCTTGTATGAATTGTCTTTCATACAGAATTTCGGGCGTTCGACGTGATTTTTCTTTCGGATGTATGAGTTTGTTTGAATTCAGTTTTTATTAAACAATTCATTGTTTGAAATTCTTCCACTATGTCTTACTCTCGAATTTCTAGTGTATGATAGAACAGGGTTGACTTGGGGTTACTTGTGACTCAGATTGTTGTGTTCCATCTAGGGTGTAGATTCGGGGCATGAAAAACTTGGTATCGAGCACTAGGTTCAGAGTTTCCTTGGTTGTCTGAAAGCCGCATCAGTAGAGTCTCTTCATGGGGTATAAAAACGCGCCACACTTATGACAGGGAGGCCCTTTGAGATGTCACTGAGAAAACTTCCCTTTTATTTCATACTCTTTATCATGCGTTAAAAGTTCGGTTTTAAAAATCATTCTCTAACTCCTCGCTGCTTCATTTTAGTGAAATAAGCCTCCACGACGCAGAAATGGAAGGACAACCGAAAATACCCAATGGACTACTCCACCAGCCCCGGCGGCCCCATAGGATGATTCGGTGTCAATCCCTCCCGAATTCATGGCCATTCGATTTGCTCACCAAAACTTTGACTTAACGGTGAACCAACAAATGGACCAGTTAATAACAACGGGTCACCAGCAGCAGCTAGGTATGGACTTAACGCGGATGAACCCTCCATCATTTCAGGGATCCAAAGTGAGGAGGACCCCAAGAGTTCATGGGTGTTCGGAAGATCACCCGTATAATGGGTGTTAGATCCTCCGAAAGTGTCGACCTGGCTACCTACCAGCTAAAGGGGTAGCCAGGTCTAGTATGAGCACAGTGGAAAGAGGGGCTAGTGGGAGCAGAACTGGTAGAGTGGGAAGAGTTCAACACTGCCTTTCTGGACGAATTTTCCCAAGGAGCTTAAAGAGCTAATATAGCAAAGTTTATGAACCTGAGGTAGGGGAACAAAGCAGTGGAGGAGTATTATAGAGTTTACCGGAGTTGTCCAAATACACTCCGAGAGATGGTGGTGAGCCAAGAGGCTGCGCGTGTTGATGTTTTTGAATGGGGTGTCAAACCTGGTCCTGAAAGAGTGCTAGACCGCGATGCTGATCAAAGATATTGACCTTTCCAGATTGATTGTTTATGCACAACAGATCGATACCAAAAAAGCAGGGATATGGAAAGAAAGAATAAGTGGGCCAAGATTGGCCAGTCAGATCATAGCCACCAGAAGTCAGACGGTAGCAACCGCCTACAATAGCAGCAGAGGACTCCAACGCCCAGCTCAGCCCCTACCTTTTGGTCCCGTCGGGACATGAGGAGTGAGAACTGGCTCTCGGTCTCGGGGCTACGGTCTTGGGAGCAGGATATCCGCTTGCCCCAAGTGCGGCAAGTACCACCCGGGGGAGAGTGCCTTCCAGGGTCGAGAGGGCTGTTTGGTTGTGGATAGCTCCGGACATTAACCCAAGTAGTGCCCTTCAGCAGGGCGAGGAGATCACACTCCACCGCCTCAGCAGCTCAAAACGAGTCGATCGGCTCAAAAAACTAACACACCAGTACGGAGGGCGGTCAACGCAAAAATTGTTTTTATGCATTTTCATCTTTTCAGGACCGAGGAGAACTCACAAGATGTGGTCACGGGTATGTTACATCTTTTTCCCTTTCAATGTATATGTCCTGCTTGATCAGAGCCACACTATCATTCGTGACCCCTACGTATGATCCCTAGTTCGATATTAGCGAAAGTATTATCAGGCCCTTCTCAATCTCCATACCGGTTGGCAAGTCAGTTAGAGCCAACCGAGTGTATAGAAACTGTCCAATATCAGTATGCAATAAAGTCATTCCAACTAACCTCGTAGAGTTAGACATGATTGACTTTGACCTCATTCTTGGCATGGATTGGTTACACTCGATTATGCCTTAGTTATTTAGAACTAGAGGTTGTCATGTTTTGATTCCCTAATAATACCCGGCTCTAGAATGGTCAAGCGGTAGTTTAGCTGAAGGCTAGGTTTATTTCCTACCTTAAGGCAAAGAAGCTTATTTACAAGTGATGTATCTACCATCTAGTTTGGGTCAAGGATTCTAACTTTGAGACCCCAACTATCCATTCATACCATTTGTTGGCCGGAGAGTTTCCAAATGTGTTTTAAAGTATCTTCGGATCCCTCCTGAATGGGAAATTGACTTCGGTATAACCTTATTCTAGATACTCATCCCATATCCGTCCCTCCTTACAGAATCAGCTCTAGCGCTGAGCTTAAGGAGTTGAAGAGGTAGTTAAAAGATCTTACGGATAAGGGTTTTATCGGACAACATCTCTCACGGGGTGCTCCGGTGCTATTCGTACGAAAGAAGGCGGTACTCTCAGAATGTGCATCGACTACCGTCAGTTGAACAAGAGTCATGGTCAAGAACAGATATCCCCTACCCAGAATTGATGACCTGTTTGACCAACGAGAGCCAGTTTGTTCTCCAAAATAGATCTCGAGTCGGGATATCATCAGCTAAGAGTGAGAGAGTGTGATATACCTAAAAATAGCTTTCGGGCAGGTATGGTCACTATGAATCTGTGGTTATGTCCTTTGGATTAACAAATTCCCCCGCAGCCTTTATGGACCTGAGGAATAGAGTTTTCAAGCTGTATCTGGATATGTTCATCATCTTATTCATCGCGACATTCTAGAATACTCCAAAAATGAGGAAGAGTATGCTAATCACCTAAGGATAGTACTTCCAAACAGAGACCGTCAACTGTTCATAAGTCCAGCAAGTTTGAATTTTGGTTGAAGTCCATGACTTTCTTGGGTCATGTAGTCTCAGGTGAGGAAATTTGAGTTGATCCTCAAAGGTACTTGATGAAGGGCGCGGACCCACCTCGCAAACCAAAATCAGAAGTTTCTTAGATTACAACTGGTTATTACCGACGCTTTGTGGAAGACTTTTCTTCTATAGCATCTCCTATGACCAGACTAACTCAGAAGAAGGTAAAATTCCAGTGGTCAGATGCGTGTGTGAAGAGTTTTCAGAATTTAAAAACTCAAGCCCGACTAATACTCCAGTGTTGACCCTAATGGAAGGATCGGAAAGGATTAGTAATTTATGTTGTGACACTTTAGAGTTGTACTCGGTTGCATTCTGATGCAGCGAGGGGAAAGTGATAGTCTACACCTCCAGACAACTCAAAGTTCATGGTAAATTGCCCCCTCATGACTTGAAGTTAGCTCGCGGTGGTGTTTGTGCTAAAATATGGAGACACTATACATGCGGGGCTTATGTTGATGTTTTCACCGATCACAAGAGCCTCCAGTATATATTCATTTAGGAGGACCTGAACCTTTGTCAGAGAAGATGGTTGGAACTCCTAAAGGATTATGACATGAGCATGCTATATAACACAGGGCAAAGCCCAATGTGGTGGCGATTCCTACGAATAGTGTCTATGGGTAGCGTGGCTCATATTGAGAGGAAAAAAGGAGTTGGCAAGGGATATTCACCAGCTAGCTCGATGAGGGGTGCAGATGGTTGATTCGGTGAGGGTGGAGTGGTGATGCAAGCGGGTCGGACTCTTCCTTAGTTGTGGAAGTTAAGTCCTAACAGGATGAAGATCCCATTCTTCTTAAACTCAAGGAAGCAGTTCACAAAAAGGAGATTAAGACTTTCTCCAAAGGGGGAGATGGTGTGCTCCGTTTATTAGAGGCGGTGTGCGTATCGGATGTCGGTGACTTGAGGCCGAGTAGATGTTGGCTGAAGCACACAGCTCGAGATACTCTATCCACTTTGGTGCTACTAAAATGTACCACGATCTGCGAGATATTTACTGGTGGAACGACATGAAGAGAGATATCGTTGAATTTATAGCTAAGTGCCAGAACTCCGACAAAGTCAGGTAGAGCATCGAGACCAAGAGGTATGACCCAGGATATCAGCATACCCACGTGGAAAGTGGGAAGATGTGAATATGGATTTTTATTAAGGGTCTACCTCGGACACGTGACAACATGACTTCATTATGCTTGACCCAGACCGCCACTTGTAGAAATTGTCCGCTTTGGGGCTCACCCCTCACGGTTTTTAAACGCGTCTACAAGGGAGAGGTATCCAAGCACTTATAAAGTACTCTTCGTTCTCCTCCCCAACCGATGTGGGATTTGCCTAAGTAAATCGGGCGTTACGTATCGCTAGTCCTGGTCACCCCATAGGGACTCGGCGTCCTCGGCGGGTTTCCCACCACCGGCCTAGCACCGGCTCTGATACCAGGGCATCACGCCCTGCCTTTGGGAATGACTGGAACCTAGTGCCCTACTAGGACCTGAACTACTAGACTACGAGCCTAAGCACATCGGTTTCAGGCTCTAACTACGTTGCAAGGAATCAACGGGATATATAACGGTACATCAATGCACCAGGCCGGCTAGGCCTATAGCCACTGTACAACAACAAAAGCTAACCCAGAACCTCATTAATATAAGGGAACCTATGCGGGCCGATAAGGCACCATCTTTGAAACTAGTTATTTTGAATTAATATAATAAATGCTAAACGGCTACGTGGCTGAGCAAGGTCACCATTACTAACTGGATAAGGCTCCACACGGCCAACATAAACAACTAAACATACGCACGGCCCCACACAATAGCACAGCTAACCTGGGAGATATATACATAATGCAAGCCTCAAGAATGCATAAGATGGTCGGGATAGGGCCCCGGCCTACCCGTACTAACAAACAAAAAATGATATAAACCTTTGAATATCAAGCTCCGGATGACAGGAGCTGACGACTCTGCACTGGCTAGGATCACGAGGATCAGCTGTGTCTGCATAGGTACACAGTAGGCAAGTAATGCGAGCGCCCAAATGGGCGTCGGTACCCTTTGGTACCGAGAGTATGTAAGCAAACTGAACATAACTGAATATAAGCAACATAACTAGAAATTCTGAACAGTAAGTATTTGAAACTGTCTGGGTAGTAGAATGCGAAATAAGCTTATACATCTTTGTGTAGGTAGGAGTAGAATCATACATCATTGTGGCGATCTGTTGTCTATCAGCTAATAATAACATATTTATATACATATATAACATACAAGGACCTATACCAGCCCCCATAAGCCGGAAGGTGCCAGCCAACACATAGTCTATACCCTCACAGGAGTCAAAACCCATCAAAAGTAAATCACTCCAACTCATCTACCAACTGAGCACCTCTACCGGCCCACAGGTCTCCGGCTCGAGACTACTGACCTCTGATATATGTAACTGTCACAGGCCCAGAGAGGACTCCTTACTCAACTCTATATACATTTCATGCTTTCGGTACTCATACTCTGTGCTCACCAATGCTATGCGTCGGCCCTAATATGGGGAATGCTTCATCTCACCTTTGTCCTCTAGCGGACAACATACCACTCACCCCAGAGTGGCGTATCCCCCACCCTCGGCGGTGGGTCAACACAGATTACCAACCCGAGGGGCGGTGAGGATGCTAAAAGGGTGTCTTATAACACAAACGAGGTCTCGACAAACAAGCCAATCACATCACGGCAAAAGATGTTCCAATCTGAAAATAATATCCATGTTTTGATATACGAATCTGATGTATTAAACTGATTCTCATGGGGCTATACGCCCTTGAAATATTATCGGCGTACGATATTGCTCTACTATCTTTTATTCTAAATATACCATAATATTATAAAACATGCTTGTTGGATTCATGCGAGCTCAATTCTCATTTCTAAATTCTTTCTTCTATAGTTCACGCTATCTGCTATACTAGATTACTAACTTTGCCGAAGGAACAAGCACATACCTTCGTTTCTGATTTCCCGACTAATTGCATTAGCTCGGTCGGTACTTCTACTATTTCTCCCAACTGCATTCTAATATATATGTCAAATTAGAGACTAAATACATTAATATTCCAGAAAGAAAATATCATTTTAGTATATATATAGCCCAAACTTTTCTTATCGAAAAACGATCGAAAACTTCGCTATTTCTTGAAAGTCTAGAAGGGAGAAATACTCAACTTTAGGGCTAGGAGTATGTTGACAATAATTTAGAGCAATTCCAACAAATTTATCTCGGCGGGCTTACGATTCGCCGGCCGAATTTTACGAAACTAAACCCGTAGGAATGCTCCTTGCTGCTTAATACCTCGGTATCTAGGGTTAATTTGAGTTTGAACCGCGTTTGACGGCGTAATCAGATGAATATTGGTAGGGAACCTTCGTGCTCTCTTCTCCCTGGTTTTACCCTCTGTTTCTCGCTGGAAATTATATGAAAATTTCATTTTAAAATCGGTTGGAAGCTTTTATACTTGGGCACAGACGGGCCTCAGTGACTGCAGCGCCATCGCGAGGCCCTCCCTTTGTGACACGTTGCCTTGTCCAGAGGGCTCTACCCGGCTCCTCCGCGATGGTTGACAGGAATCTCTTATCAGTCCTTTCCCAGGCCTTTTCCTAGCATGTATGTCATTCAAAAACTCTTGACCAACATGTGAATAGGCCATCTACATGTTAAAAATTTACGAGGTGTAACATCCATGGGTAGTAGTAGATCGAATGACTAGGTCAGCACATTTTCTCCCAGTCAAAATGACAGATTCAGTTGAGAACTATGCTAGGCTTTATATCCAGGAGCTAGTCAGACTTCATGGGGTGCCATTATCCATTATCTCAGACAGGAGATTTTTTCGGTTCAAATCACATTTTTGGAACTCTTTCCAGAAGTGACTTGGCACCCAGGTCAAGCTCAACACAGGTTTTCACCCGCAGACAAATGGGAAAGCTGAGCACACTATTTAGACCCTATAAGATATGTTGAGATCATGCACGATCAATTTCAAGGGCCATTGGGATGACCATTTGCCTCTTATCGAGTTTGCATACAACAACAACTACCACTTCAGTATCTAGATGGCCCCATTTGAGGCATTTTATGGTAGGAGGTGCAGATCTCCCATTGGGTGGTTTGAAGTGGGTGAAGCTGCTACAATCGGGCCGGACTCGGTTCATGAAGCTATACGAAGGTACAACTCATCGAGACAAAGATTGAAAACAGCCCGGAGTCCTATGAAGGAAATCTTATGCTGATGTGAGGAGAAAAGAGGAGTGAGTTTGTTGTGGATGACTGGGTCTATCTAAAATTTCGCCCATGAAAGGGGGTGATGAGGTTTCGAGAAGAAGGAAGCTGGAGTCCTAGATAGCATGACCCTACCAAATTTTTAGGCCAATTGGAAAGGTAGCTTATAGGCAGGTTACCTTAGAGTTGGCATCCATGCACCCTGTATTCCATGTGCCACTTTTGAATAAATGAATCGGAGATCCAGCTTCAGTTGTTCTATTGGACGAGTGTAAGAAATAAAGGATAATCTCTCATATGAGGATGTCCCAGTCCAAATCCTTGACCATCAAGTTCGTAAGATGAGGAACAAGGAAATAACTTCAGTCAAGATCTTATGGAGGAATTAGCAAGTTGAGGGAGCTACGTGGGAGCCGAAGCAGATATGATGGCCAAATACCCACACTTATTTTCTATCGATTAACATTAGAGCTTGAGATATTAGTTTTGTTCTAGAACTCAATTTAGTTTCATGTTCAAGTCATGTATTCAAATTTCTTTTACATTGATGGATGTATGTATGAAAGGTAAATTCATTTCAGTTGTGTATTTTGAAATGGAGTCATTCCTAACAAGTTTGGATTTCAATGAGCGATATTTGAAATTTTTTATTGTTATTCTCTTCTTTTTGTGTGTTTTCCAACATTCGAGGATGAATATCCCCAAGAGGGAGATATTGTAAAACCCCAAATGTGCCTAAGATTGGGCCCGGGATCAAATTTGGAAGTTGGTTGAAAACTAGGCAAAATGTTACAGAACGGGCGATTTAACGGATCGTTGGTCCAACCAACGACCCGTTGGGAGTAATCGTGAGGAAGTGCGGGGTAGTGGCGATGGAGGTAATCGGTGAAGTAACGAATCGTTGTTTGATACAATGAGTCATCATATGGAGCCGTGGTGAGTACTTGTTCACAGCTAAAAGGGAATATAATGAGTCATCTAACGACACATCACGAGTAGTAACGAGTCGTGGGATGAGTCGTTACCAATTAGAAAAGGAATATTTTGAATTTAGGCACTGTACATGATGAATAGTGACCACAAGTTGTAGTCACGATTAACGAGTCATTAGGTCCCTCGTGGTGACCCCTTTGTTGCCGAGATCCGGTATTTTCAGACTTCATGTAGTAGACCCAATGAGAGGTCCCAACGAGTCATGATCTCAACCAACAACTCATTGAGTGACCCGTTGGGACCTAGTCAACCATATTTAAAAATTTTATTTCAAGGGTTATTTTTGTAATCTCCTACCTATTTAGTCCTAAACTATGTCGTTTAGGGTAAAATTACGAGAGATATTAGAGAGATTGAACGGTTTCCCCCTCATTTCCCCATGTAAAACTTTTAGAAACCGATCGTATTTTCTCTCAAGAACTCTCAGGAAAGACTAGGGCTTCGCACCCATTGCAGCAGAATTCAAGCTTCTTCTCCAAGGAATTCAACTTAGGTATGTGGGAATTCAACAAGAGAGAATAGTTCTTCCCCTTTTGTCACGAAATCTCTCTCTAGTTACTCTATAAATCTTATACCTGAGTTTTTTCGAATGTGTATAGAATCCATGTGATTTTCCTTGAATTCACATTGACTGATATCTATAATTACTTTAGTTGTTGTTTCAATCAGTTTATGATTTATTTACCATTATTCTCACATTAATGGTGTATTCTAGCCCTGCGAGACCTTTCGAATGTTAAGAAATTCCTTAATAGACCTCATTGAATTCATGTGAAATTTTTCAAATTTTTACAATTATAATTTATTTTTTCTCAATTGTGTTTCCATCAATGAAAAATATTTTGAGATGAAAAATCTAGTCCTATTTATTGATTTAGAAAATCCCAAATTCTGCTCCTCTTTGCTTGAATATCAATTTTAACTTGAAATTTGCGAACTTGTTGGGAAATCCCATGTTGTCAATAGTATGGAATCTCCATTGGGTATTTCCGGCTCGGCTTAGCAAGAATGTTAGAATACTCGGTGTCGAGTCAGAAATGTCGAGTGATCATTTTGGCCTACGAAGTTCCTGAGGTGTCGGTATCACCTCCCGGTTGCTCCAGAATCGAATCTTTGAACTTAGTTTATTTGTCCACTAGGTGGTGGTCATGACTCTTTAGACGGATAGCTCTGACTAGCCTTACGACCCCAGTCAGCGTACAGTTTGTTTTTAGACGGTTACGACGTTCCTAGATAAGCATCTCGGCCGGTCTAAGAACCAGTTTAAGAATGCAGTTCGATAAGACTCTCGAGGTACTTTCAGTTATATAACCCTGACTAGTCTTGAACCCTAATTTTGAGCTATCAGCTTAGTGATTAGACTAGAAATTCCAGTGGGAGCAGGACTTAGCACCAAGTAGGCCGGGGTTCGGGTGCACCTAGGATCCCAAAACTACGTTGCCGGTGTAGGTTACGGTATTTATTGGCCTAATTGGCCTCAAACTTTTATGATCACCCCGGTTCATGCCTTTATACCTACAATAAAGATATGTGGGTCCCTAACGTAGTGTATACATCGGGCTCACGTTTAGCTCATGTGGTTATATTCCGGTTATAGAATCTCCCGCTAGTCAATTCGAGATCAGAATCGGGCTTAGAGAATGCTTGACCATCAGACGGGATCCCTTGGACTTCCAGAGTTGTATTAGTTATTCATTTCAGTAGCTTTAGTTGGTTATTGCATGTCTCCTCAGTTCAACATTTATTTTACTTAACTTATTGTGTTATGTTTCTCTCACTTTCTCGAATTACATTGAAAACACTGATGCATACTTCTATGTTGTATCGTCTCATGATATATCTGCGGGATCTTAGTCGCGGCTCCATTAGCTTATCACCTACCAAACAGCTCGGCTATATACCGATTGGTATACATCCTTCAAGGATGGGAAATTATTGATTTAGTTACATTTCTTTTCTTTTCATTTTCATATAGATTTAGAGTTAGCTGCGGCTTGCCCCAACAACTCATCCATGGATCATCACTTTGAGATAGAATTTCGGATGTTCATCATTGATGTTTTTCTTCCAAATGTATGGGGTTGTTATTAAATTTAGTTTTATTAAATGATCCCATTGTTTAATGCTTCCACTATGTCTTACTCAAATTGCTAGTGTATGATAGACCAGTGGTTGACTTGGGGTTACTTGTGACTCCAAGTGTCGTGTTCCATCTAGGAGTGTAAACTCGGGCGTGATAACATCAAGTAAAGGCAAATTTATGTGATGTTATTTGAAGGTATAAGAACTTTTTTTGGTAAGCTGCTTTCCTCCTTGCACTTCTTGAGACTTTGTAAAATGGTGGTAATTGGTCTTAGTGTTGGCTGCAATGATGATTGTGCATTGTGTTTTGCGGCACTCAATTATCACCTCTATCGAGTGATGAACCTTGTCCGACCAGCTCTGGTTGCACCTCATTTCTTTTCTCATTTTGGTAGTGCATCATCCAACTGCGTGCCACTCTTCAAACTGATGGATTTGACCTATCGGGGATTTGTATACGTAGCACGAGGTAACCCTCACGAGGTCTACTATGTTGTGCGGGTACCAAGCCAGGCCATCTGCTTCTCTAGATTTTTGAGTGGCTATCTAATGATTTTCAAGTCTGGGCCTATCCTCGTCTGATTTTCTACCAATTAGGTCTGGATAGCCATGATTTTCTAAAACATCTCTTTAATGTTGCTATTCTTTGGATGGGCCACTATTCTCAACCTATTTTGTTGTTGATCTTTATTCTTTGCTAAAGTGTGATAGCTTTGACTCGGTGCTACCCCATGAAATTTGGGCGACTCTGCCCAGTTTTGTTGTAGGTGTTCCCATAACTCTAATTGTTCCTATGCACATTACCTACAAAATTGACCAACTCTGGATTGGCCCCGTAGATACGCTTTGTGCCAATTGTTGCCCTTCACATGACTGGTTTGGTTGAATTGCAGTCACCTGTCCCTGTGGCTGGTTTATACTCCAGTTGCTGAACTGAGTCATCATTTGGTGCTGCAGTGAAGCTAACTGTGCCGCCAAAGCATTAACACTATCACCTCAAATATTTTCACTACTCTTTTTCCTTCCCCTCTGGATGAATCTTTGTGTCACTCTGTATTCCCTTGAGAAGTGAAACTTGTTTAGTAAACCATACAGCTCATCGTATGTCTTCTCAAGTGCACCACCCACCCGATGCGAGTCTAGAAAAATTTTAGCATGTGGGTTAAGAATTTCACAAAGGTATGGGCTAACACCTCATTACCTTATTTGGTGATGTGGGTAGTCTCTCAAGAATGACTTGAACCTTTCCCGGGCCAAGTATAAGTTCTCCTCGAGCCCATTTGCTTGGAAACATAAGATCTCACTTCTGAGCTTAGCAGTCCTACCTGAAGGGAAGAATCTAATGAGGAACTTCCTTGCTAGGTCATCCCAAGATGTAATGGAATTTAGTGGCTCTATCTTCAGCTACCTCTTCGCACTCTCCCAGTGAAAATGGGAAGAGGGTGAGTATGGCTTATGTCAGTTGACACTCCGGTGGGGACAAAAGTACCATTGATCTCTGAGAAATTCCGTAGATGCTTTTGTGGGTCTTCATGCGTCATTCTTGTGAGCAGACCACTAGGCGCAACAGGTACACACCATGTTCTTCTTTAGCTCAAATTGCCTCCCGAAGCTCCGGTTTGCGGATGCTAGGGATTCACATTTTATTCTGAGTAGGATTGCCACTTTGCAAACTGGGCAGTGTCATAGGCTCACAGCAGCAACTCTTTACGCCTTTGGTGGATTACATTTGTATCTTTTGCTCACATGTCCTTCAACTACAGAGAAGAAAGTGCAATTAATAGATTCAAGCTCCAATAATGGTTTCACCGGCTCTCTATTCACACAGTTATTAAGGACAATACATTTACTGTAATAGCGAGACTAAGACCAAGCTTTTCAATGCCCAGGAAATAAAAATCACACACTGGCAAAAATTCACTAAAAGCGTCGAGTCCCAGAGCAACGCGCTAAAAACTTATTACTCCCGAGCGCACACACAGCGTATACGGTCGTACGGGTAGTAAAGTGACTCTTGAAGAAATGGATGTCGAACCAATAGCAACTGGATTATTTAAGAGAATATTCAAGTTCCAGTGCTATATTCAAATTTCACAAGTGTTAGTTGTAGAGATTTTTAATGTTATATCTAAATCTACGGTGACCACAATTAATTTGAAAATACAATAATAAGAAGCATCTAAGTTAAGATCGACAATCATACAATGCTACAATTCACAATGGTTCAAATATATGAAATTCATTTGTTGTCTCACAGATTAATACGCAGTGTTCATGGTCTTTCGAGCCTCTAAACACAATAAACTAGTCTCACACCAGCATTATTGAGGCGAAAATATGACGTCTAATTCATGAGCAATTGTACTTGTGTATGCGGTTTACGGGGTTTACACCCTTGATTATGGACTTTCGTGCCTCTAATAATTTAACCTAGAATTGACTTTACAACTACATCTGAGAATGGTGATGTGAATTTTTAATCCTAAGTGTCTAGCTATCTTCCCGTTTAACTAACCAAGCAAGGTAAATTACGTATAATTACTATCCTAACTTGCGATCCTATCTTGAAGACAATAACTTGCTCCTTTCATTCTTTCATTTTAATCTAGGGTTACTCTTTCGATCTTTTCCCTAAGCTTAACAAAGTTATTTCAATGGTGATC
Source organism: Datura stramonium (assembly GCA_018107945.1). Taxonomy (NCBI): domain Eukaryota; kingdom Viridiplantae; phylum Streptophyta; class Magnoliopsida; order Solanales; family Solanaceae; genus Datura; species Datura stramonium. Next base: position 139,814 of record JACEIK010003979.1, read on the forward strand.
AAGCATTAAAATAATAATTAATAAGAATGCAAGACAAAACAACAACAAAAACTCGAACCAAAGATTAATTCATGCAAATACAATCCAAATCATGGCATCAATCCTAGAGGAGGGTTTTAGCCACTCATGTTCATACAAACACTCAAAAACATGTTTAAAGTGAAGCTTACAAGAATGATTAAAAGAGAATGAAAGAATTCGAACCCTAGGTGAAGTTCTTCCTTTTCTCCCTTCGCTTCTTCTATGCTTTCCTAGAATATTTTTGTAATAATGAATTTAGAAGCTAAGGGTTTAATTTATACTAAATGAGAAAATGCAAAAATTTGGGTGCTCAAAATGGCTTCGTGACACATTCCCATCATTGCAGCTCAAGCGGCATGGCACGGACCTATCGTGGATGGATACTAGTTTGGCGTTGGCATTAGAATTGATATGGGCTAATCATGCAGGTTAGTCCATGCTCACACATATACATAAAATACATGAGAATATAAGTAACTTAATCAACAAACATGACTCAAAATATGATATAACATAGCTACTTGGGTACGTAATTATGCCCAAGATCAAAGACTGTGGTCTACAAGCCTCTAAGAGTGATAAATATTAGTAGGGATGGTCGTCCTACCTAAAAAGCTATATAACAAAAGACAGGCAAACCTCTACTATGCGGCAACTACAAATGAAAGGAGCTAACCAATCTACAGACTCTGAATAGCTACAAAGAGGTCCAGAAACCTGTCTGTCTAAACCTGCACAGGCAAGTATGCAGCGCCCCATGTATGGGCATCGGTATAACATGTACCGAGTATGTCGGGTGATAATAATAACTTAATAGAAGATGATAAAAAGTGAATGTAATTAGCAAAAAGGATAGAAGTTAACCTGTATGCTTTCATAACTATAGCCTGCATCTAGTAGACAACTACCAAAATGAGAGCTTCAAGTTGTAAATTATATATTCATAAGCTACATCTAGTAATCAAGTATAAAACCAAGAACCTAACTTTAGGATCCATGCTACAAATCCACAAATATAGTCACTCAAAGGCATATCTAGCCCCCATAGTCCTAATGCGACCACTACTCGTCCCAGAATTAGTCTTAGCTGTCAATAGGCACATCCCGTGTGGCTACACCTGGAAAAGAGAGATTCCTAGCAGCGATTACAACCTCCGTCGGCTTAGACGATGCACAGGTGACCTAAGCGATAGGTTGAAGGTTGTACTAGGACAATGATAGCTCATAAGTAAACAGTAAGGTGGAAGTGGCTGACCAACCAATTAGTTCCTTCACTTAGATCGACCATAGGGCTGCTACTAATCGAACATGCTCTAAAGTTAGCCCTACTTCCCGAGCAACTTTCTATAATTCTTAGCCTAAAGGTAATGCTATGATGATATGGTTCTAGTCCCTAGATATTTAGCGAATTACGTCCAGGACTCACTTATGGCTCCTCACGGGAGATTCATAGCCTTATACGCAGTATATTTGGATTTAGCCCTTTAACAACATGTACATGGGCATGTACGCCAAAAATAGCCTGGGGTGTTGGCCCCATGTCAATAACAAAGGTTCCTTCCCTTAGAAGTATCCACCTAGTTTATCGGACTTCTAACAATTGGGATGGTTTCTGGGACCTATACGACAGCGGTGAGTCGAAATTTGGAGCTAACAATCACTAATAGTAGTCGATCATGGAAAGTTATTGTTCGGTTCATTGGGAAACTCTGGTGTCAACGACTCAAGGTAAAAGACCATCCTTCAAGATTCTGGCCCTGGGCGTCAAAGGGTACGCCAACGGCCTCTGAAGCAAGCTTTAGTGTCTATATAGGCATCAAAAGAAAGTTATACTGCTCGATTGCGCCCTATGCTGTCCAACTTTACCAAGTTAGGCCCAACAGCTACCCACAAGCTTCTAAGGCCTTGGTGTAAGAGCGAGACAATAGAATCCCCACTAATACTCTAAACAAATGAATAGGGAAGTGTTTATGAAGCTCCTAGCATTTGTCACGCTGTGCATATTCTTTCCCGACGGGGAATACTATGATATAATCTTAATTCGTCTCGTAAGACTAACCACAACATATATAATCCTTATCTACTTGTAGCAGCAAATCACAACATATATAATACTTATCTACTTTTAGAAACTAATCAAAACATACGTACTCCTACAGCTTAATTAAAAGTGTAGGTCGTATCAACTATATGACGAGAATAACTTGCCGAAGAGATGAGCCTTAACATACCTTAATTGCTGACTTCTACTTTCCCAATCCTGCTCCATCCTCAAACCAATAATTCCTCCAACTCATACCCTTTATGTTGTTGTAATACATATATTCTTAATCCATAAGCTTGACTAGCAACATTCAACAATATTCACAATGACCATTATATATAATCAACCCAAATTCAGCTAAAAATTCATGAATTTCTGAGGATTTAGATGATAGAAATACTTACTTATCACTTGTAGATGATTAGGACTTGATTAGAAGTGATTTCTATAACTTCTGCTCGGCGGAACTCAGTCGGAACCGAGGTCAATTTATAAGAAATAACTCCATAGATACGTTATTCATAGGCCTAAGAATCATTGTCTAAGAACAATTTGCAATTAGATGAGGTTTGATAGTGTAATTTGATGTCAAATTGATGAAACCCTCGTGGCTTACCTAGGCCGAGGGCGTTCTTTTGGAAATGTTTTAAATGAGACAACATAACACTTAATACATATATATAGGTGGGGGGGAGTCCGCGGTCGCCTCCCATCGCAGTGAGGTACGAGTACGGCGCTCCGCTCTGTGCACTGGAGGGAGGTACGCGGCACGGAACCCCATGGCCTACCCCGGCCTTCCTCACTAAGCTCATTCATCAATGCGTCAACTCGTTCCACCTTAGGGCCTTCTCCGCATATGCCAAACCCTAAACATTACGAACAATCACACGCGCCCATCGATTAAATAATGGAAACTTACGAGGTAATAGAGAGGTTGCGGGGGACTCAATGATGAAGGGAAAGACGTGATCGGGTTGACTCAATAAAATCTTAGGTGCCCGGGTAGACTATGGCTTGCCACTTGTGTGATAGACAATAATTAGCTAAACGTATACGGGTATGTGGTTAACATGTTTCGCATATAGTCTTGAATTAACCATAAGAGTAAAAGAGGTGGAACGTGAATTTTGTTTTCTCATATATGAGAAATCGTAGAGAGGAATGAGGATAAATCTTGTGGCTTCACAAGGGGGATAGGGGGATATATTTGTGTGAGCATGCAATCCCTACATAGGGTCACTAATTGAATATGATTATGAGGCTAAGAATTGCGTGAATACTTTCCCCTCTTTTTATAGAATTGACTGAATTAGCTAAATGAATAGAAAACCCTATTTATTACGTGTTGGCGTAGGTAAACCACGTAGAATGTATTGATAATCATGAGTAGGAAGCGGGGAGATCGGATGTGAGGGAATGCATGGAAATAATTGTTATTAGTTGTTAAGGTGATGCCTTGTCCCTAGATAATAGCATCTTTGGTAGATTTTCTCGTTACAATGTAATCGATTTAGTAAAGACATTCCTAGGTATATCAGATTCTTTAGCTCGGACTCTAGCCCGGGTTAGGCAAACCCAAAGCATCATTAATGGTAACGGTAGTCAGGATGATCGTCGGCCCCAGACATAGGACATCGGATCATCCTGTCTCCAAGCTACGGTAGAGATTGGAGTAAATTCCCTCACCTAGGCCTCATTTGCCTTGCCTTTGTCCTCCACCAATGGGCCCTCAACCCAATCTCCTAGAGGAGGGCATGAACTCCAGGCCTTCTCCTCCCTCTTTTGCATCACAAGCCCTCTCATGCGGCCAAGTCCTTTGTAGCCTGTTCATTGTTTCTAAATTGACACTAATCATTAATGAACCGGATGTACTCGATGGTGGGGAGAGCTAGCTTTGCTAGAAGAGGCCATAGTAACATACACAGGAAAATAAATGAAGAAGGTTAGAGAGAACAATGCCGGATAGGAAGAAAAGAAAAACACAGACTGCAATTGAATGGAGTCTTTGCCCAGCTGGACCACTGCAGCGGTCGTACATCTGCTGTAGTGGGTCGGCTTTAGTGGAAGAGAGACCGTTGAGGAAGTATCGCACAACGGCGACAAAGGGGTCAGCTACGGCGGACATCGTCTTCTCCAAACCTCCTGACCCATCAATGGAGATTGAAATTTCAACACCCATAATATATTAAAATTAACACAGATCGGGCAAAGGGTCGACTTAACCTTTCCCTGCAAACAATTTTTCATTTCAATAGGGCTTAGATTCAAGCTCGGAAAGCAAAAGCAACCCAAATCGTCACCCTACTCAGACTCTCCATCTTCAACCCCACAACCGCATGAAACTAGCAAAATCATGTAGAGAATGAAGAGAAGAACTTACTTGAGAATGTAAAAGTTACGAGCATGCTTCGGAAATATAGCCTAACAAACAAGAAGGAAAACCTACCCTCCCTAGCTATTAACTACCCACACAATGGTAGTAGAAACAATATTGCGAGAAAAAGGAAGCAAATGAAGCCTAGAATCATAAGAGTAGAGAATTACCTGAGGAAATGTTGATTCTTGCTGGAGTGATCAAGAGAATTTGAGAGTGAAAAGATGGGAATGAAACCCAAACCATCCAAGTTCTACCCTATATCTAACCCCAGAAGCTAGCTGCGGCGAGAAGAAGCGATCGGCTGCAGCCCAATGCTTCTCCGGTAGTGACTATTCCAAATTCCACCCTAGAGGACCCGATCAATTTCGAAATCCGTGTGACTAAACAGTTAGGTGGCCGGATGAATAACTTTGATACACCCTCTAGCTAGTGGCTAGGAGCGAGTTAGCCGGGCATGACAAACATGTAGAGAAAGGATTAAGGCTAGAAAAAATCTTGTCCGCTTATAAGGTCGTTCAGGGATGAATGAATTTTGGTATTGATGTAATGACCCATTCACTCATTATAACAACCACCTACCGAACACTTGGAAAATTTTGAGTTTTATATTAAGGTAAGCGCTTGAACTAAATAGCTTATTAAAATACGCTCCTGAAAAGTCCAAAGGTAAATGAAGGTGGGCTCGGCGTTAGACCGCAACGGATGACGACCCGCCGTAGGGAAACTGCTGGCAACGGCCGTGGTCATATTGTAGCTGACAAATGCAGTAGAGCAGATCCTAAATTGGATTTAAAGACCTATCCTTTGCAAGGGTTTTAGGCCTTAAAAATAGGTAATAGACTTTTGGGAAACAAGAAACAAAGGTAGGAGAAGAGAATTGCCCTCTTTAGCTAGGAGAGGTCGAAAGAACTAAATGATGGAGGCAAAAATCGTGATTGGAAATCGACTCGGCCCAAGCTTGGTGCCCGGGTAGGCTGCAAACACCCACTTGTGTATTATACTACAATTAGCTAAAGGTATACGTGCATGTGATTAATGTTTTTCGCATATAGTCTTGAATTAACCATAAGAGTAAAATAGAGGTGGAATGTGAATTGTGTTGTCTCACATGTAAGAAATCATAGAGAGGAATGAGGATAAATCTAGTGGCTTGCAAGGGATGTTACACCTTGAAAATTCTCAACATGTAGATGGCTATTCGCATGTTGGTTAAGAAGTTTTGAATGTCATACATACTAGGAAAGGCCTGGGGAAAGACCGGATAAGCGACACGTCGAACCATCGCAAGAGGAGGCTGGTAGACCTCCTCCGCAATGGCGAGTGTCCGCAGTGACCTCCCATACAGCAGAGTGTCACCGGGCTCACCGCCACGATGGCCAACGTGCCACGGAGGTGGTGCAGCCTCAAGTATAAAAGCACACCAACTTCGGTTTTAATCATTTTAATTTCATAATTTCGGAGAATACCTGAGAGAACGGCTAAGAGCGAGAGGACACGAAGTTTGACCATTCCTTCCGATTACGCCATTATACACGGTCCAAACTCAAATTAATCCTAGATACCGGAGTATAAAGCTGCAGAGAGCATTCCTGCAGAGTTAGTTTTGTGAAATTTGGCAGGCGAATCGTGGGTCCTACCAAGCTAAGGTAAGTGGAATTGATCGAAATTATTGCCAATATACTCCTAGCTCTAAAGTGAGTATTTCTCCCTTCTGGACTTTCGAGAAATAGCGAGTTTTTCAGCCGTTTTTGATAAGTCAAAGTTTGGGCTATATATGTATTAAAAGTGATATTTTCTTTCAGAATATTAATGTATTTAGTCCTAATTGATATACATATATGGATGCAGTTGGGAGAAATAGCGGAATATTAACCGAATTACGCCAATAAGCCAGGAAATTAGAAATGGAGGTATGTAAATCCAGTTTCTTCGGCAAGCTAGTAGTTCTGGTATAGTAACATAGTTCAAGTGCCGGTAGAATGTTTGAAGTACATATTATGCTTGGTATAAATTTTAGTACAATGATTGGAAGCATCATGTCATGTATAGCGTGAAACTTACTAGCACGATATAAATTCTTGTAGAAAGTGACAGAAACAGTATAGCATGCCCAGTATGTGATTTAGTAAATGATGCTTGGTATAAATTTTAGTACAATGATTGGAAGCATCATGTCATGTATAGCGTGAAACTTACTAGCACGATATAAATTCTAGTAGAAAGTGACAGAAATAGTACGGCATGCCTAGTATGTGATTTAGTAAAGTATGTTAGGATATTATCGTGTTCAGTTGAAACTTAGTAAAGAAATATAAGTTCCCGTAAAGTATATCAGGAATAGAATAGTAGCCTAAAATAAAGTTTAGAAAGCATGTTAGAAGTAGTAAATCATGTTTACTATGAACCTCAGTTATACAGCATGATTCTCAGCAGAAAAGAATTATATCTTGTTTAATATTAGACTCAGCACAGTATGACAGAAGATTATATATATACCATTATCAGTTTCAGCATGTATCAAATACGTACATATCACTAGCATTAGTTTCAGCATGTAGTATATACATACACATTATTATCACTAGTTTCAACATGTGGTATACGCAGTTAGTATTACTAGTTGAGA
>JACEIK010003980.1:49907-66014 GCA_018107945.1 Datura stramonium
CATGAATCTGAGTTAGAGCCAACCAGGCACCAGATGTGCTTAGGCTCAGTAGTCTAGCAGTCCAGGTCCTAATAGGGCACCAGGTGCCAGTCATACCCCCAAGGAGGGGCGTGATAGCAAATTAGGTATATTTCTATCCTAACCGCGAATCAAGTCTTGAAGACTTGAACTTAATTCCCGCATTCCAAGTTCTAACCTAGGTTTTTCTCTTTTGAGTTTGCCTAAGCTTAACGAGTGAATTCTGATGGTGATCAAGCATTAAATTTTAAAAATAAAAATGCAAGACGAACAACCATGAAAACTTGAACAAAATATCAAATTAAACAATTATAATAATGTTTTATTTCCTCAACCCTAGAAGAAGGATTTTATCCACTCATGTTTATACAAGAAATAAAAAATGTGTTTGAAGTCATGTAATTACACAAGTAGAAAAGAAAAATTAAAGAAAACAAACCCCTAGGTAGAGTTTCCTCCATTCTCCCTTCGCTCCTCTTCCATTTCTAAAAAAATAATATGTGATAATGAAATAAAATAACTAAGTCTTGAACATATACAAAGTGAAATTTTGCAATTTTTGCCCGTGTTGGACCAGCTCTGTGTCACATTGGCTATCGAACATTTGCCTCCGTGACATACCAGCTATCGTGGAGATTTGCCTCCGTGACACATTGGCTATCGCAGAGATTTACCTCCATGACACTCTGCTGTCGCGGATGCTCACTGTTTTGCTGCCCCTGCTCATATAAATTAATTCTTTGCTCCATGGCATGTTGTTTAACGCCCCAATGTTTTTCCTTGGCACGGAGTTGACTCCAAATATCCTTTTTATCTTTTCTCACCATCCATAGTCCATCCCTTAGCATTTATCTTCAATATAGGACCGTTATCTTTACATTGAGCTCCATACATTGGCAATTTCAACCTACAAAGAGAGCTAATCATATTTGTTAGTCCATGGATACAAATTACACAAAATACATGAGATTATTCTTAAATTAAGGTACAAACATGGCTAAAACATGGGTATAAAATAGTCTTTAGGCGTATAAATGTGCCCAAGATCATTTGTACAGGCAGACTAGAGACTCATAGGCAACAACTTTAACCCTAGGAACTTCACCATAAAATACAGTTGCCCTAGGAACTCATAATTAATACTTTTTTTCTTTAAGAAAATTTTCAGATATGCATAACAAAAAATATCACCTTCTATATATATTATTTACTTGAAAGATAAAGTTAATAATTTATTACCTAATATGTGAGCCACATAATTGTCTCTAAAAAGAAATGATATTCTTACATTCTCGCACTTGGTATAAATATTATAATCAGATAATCCTTTGTGAGTGAAAAATAAAATAATATGGTCATAGATTTTATTTACATGATTAAATTATTATGCAATAATTACATTAACTAGAACACATCACTACATAAATAATGACGGCCATGCCTTTAAACAAACATTTCATTCCATGTATTATGATATATAATATATTCCAGCAAACTGTTCAACAACTTTATGAATGAGCTTATATAATTCATTAAGAGTTCAACTTTATTGATACAATGATCACAACATAATACATGAAAATGAAAATATGCATTGTCATATATAACAAAAGTAACAATACTGTCTATATAAAGTATTAGAGAATAAAGCAAAACTAAATTGAGCTAGTGCGCTCCATATGAATGGGTTATATCATCCTTTTAGAGATGGTCTTCACCATGAGGACTAGGATGCACAGGTTTATGCACGACCTCTAAAGGTATGTAGATAAGGAATGTGCAACTGCCTTATTACATCGTGACATGGACATAGCCAAGATAATAGTCTATGCCCAGTATACTGAGGATGCAAAGATAGCAAACAGGATCGAGAAGGAGCAGCTTCATCGGAAAAGGGTTAAGTCAACTAGCATGACAGTGTTATAGAGAGGACATCAGCAGGCCAGTGTTTCGGCAGAAGTCGCCTAGACCTACTCCATCAATGGTCATTGCACCATCCTAGAGGTTTAGGAGTAAGCAGCAAGGTTAGCCTAGCCAAGGTCAAGGGTCTAGAGATGCAAGGTCCCAGTCACTGGCCAATATGATTCAGAATGTTCNATGCAGCAGGTGCGGGAGGAGGTACCTAGGGGAGTGTCACTTGGGAACCAGAGGGAGTTCTGGGTGCGGAAAACAACACCTCTTTTAAAGATACTACCTTAGTATAGGCCATAGGGTCGAGGGTAGCACATTGAGATCTCAGGGTACAAACCTAGTTCTTCTTCGACGTACTCAGGCCCAACACCAAGGGGTGAATAGGAGCGGTGGGAAAAACCACTTGTGTTGGATTATTTAATGAGCATTCGTAAGCCATTGAGATATTGGACATTACAGGGATATCAAGTTCGAGGAAGTCAAGGAAGTTATTTGTGAGATGAGAAAGGGGAGGGCGCCCAAGCCTGATGAGTCCCAGTGGATTTCTGGAAGAATGCAGACATAATAGCTTTGGAGTGGCTAAATGGGTTCTTTAACGTCATTTCTAGGACGTTAGAAATTCCTGAAGAATAGAGTGGATTACAATGATCCCATTACATAAGAATAAGGGTGACATTTAGAATCGCAACAATGATAAGGGTATGAAGCTATCACGTCATACTATAAAAGTTTGGAAGAGGGTGGTGAAGGTGAGAATGAGGAGGGGTGTGTCTATCACCAAGAAACAATATGGATTCATGCCAAAATATTTGACATAGAAGACAAACATCTTGTAAGGAGATTGATGGAACAATACAAGAAGAGGAATAAGGACTTACATATAGTATTCATTGGCCTAGAAAAGCTTAAGATCAATTCCCTAGGGGATTATATGGTAATTTTTGGAGGATAAAGATATTCTTGAGGCTTATATTAGGTCAGTTAGGGACATGTATGATGGTGCCAATACCCGTGTGAGAAAACTGGAAGGAGACTCATATCACTTCCTAGTCATAATGGAGTCGCACTAGGGATTAACATTTAACCTATTTCTATTTGCCTTGGTGTAACACCCCAAAAGTCACTAAGATCAAACTCGAGGGTTGAAATAGAAAAAAATAGGAAAATCTATACCAGGTCATAGGACGAGTCATCCAGTGACCTGTCAAGTGACCTAACGGGTCATTGAGTGTCCCATTGGGTGGTGCCAAGTTGGAGAAAATGTTATTTCTCGAAGTCATGACGGATTGAGAAATGGGTTGTCCAGTCCCTCGTTAGGTCTGGCAGTGTTATTTTTCCTGTCGAATCCTTAAGGTTTTTTTTGTAATTCCTAAGTTTCTAACTCCTAAACTAAGTCATTCTAAGCCTTCTAAAGGGTATTTTTAAGGGTTTTAATCATCCTAAACCCGCATTCTACTCCTAACACTCCTAAGTGAAGATCAAATCCCCTTAAAAGAAACTAGGGTTCTTCATTAAATCTTCCTCAATTTCCTTTGGGTTTCTAATCAAGTTGAAAATTCTTCAAGCCCAGGTATGTAGGATTTTGAATGGGGGAAATTCTTCCGCCCTCATGCTCAATTTCATCCTAATTCTATGATTCAAGTCTTTAAGCATGTTAAATTGAATTCTAGGATTATTACCCAATTTTCATGAAATCCTCCATGCTTTCTCTATGGGTATAATCCCTTCATATTCTGATTGATGTTTCATGACTGTTAGGGAGATTTAAACCTCAATTTACTTATAAATTCACCATTTCAATGTTCATGAAGATTATGCACTATTGTGCATGATTTATAAATTTCAAACTTATGAGTCTATGAATTCAAGCATAATGAACTATCAATTATGCATGAATATTACGAATACTTAACTTATGATTTCATGATTTTAATTATGAAATTTATTTCAAGTATGTATGGTTTCATGATTTGGGCAAGCCCATGTAAAGTCAAGTATGCTTCATCATGATTTTAGCCAAGGCTTATACGATTAGTTTAAGAATGTTTGGGGTCAAAACTCCTAATTAAATGATTCAAGTTATGTTTTGATGATATGATTACGAGGAACATGCATATTTTGGGAATAGTGTCTATCATCGAGTAGGTCAGGAATTTCAAGGACCCCAGTCTCTAAACTACACACCAACATAGGATATATTCTTATTTAGGACCTCTCAAGAGAGTGTTTTTCCGACCCGATGGCACACCCATAATATCACTTCTTATTTTTTCTTTGTCTTGGCAAGACTTACGATGGCTCTCCCCCACTTGGGCAAGACGTTGGATCATCATGTGCTCATATGTGATAGTTTTCAGTTATAATGAGCGTCCCATTGTTCCTCATGTTTTCAGATACTTATGTTCATGTCCTATGATACTATGTCTTATAGCATATTTGACCCATTGATTAGTTTATGAGTTTTTACTTATGTTTTCAAGTACCGTACGCTATGTGATTTCTACTTCTAAACCTTGGGTCATTATCTTCAACTTATGATNCTTCTAAACCTTGGGTCATTATCTTCAACTTATGATGAACAACTTACAGGTATGTATATTTTAGATATATGGCTTTTAGCATATAGCCCTTACTCTCATGATCTATCTCGATTTATATGCATGATTTCATACTATTGTTTTACTAGAATGTTTTACTTTCTCTACATAATCAGTACATTCAAACTACTGACCGCATACTCTATGCTATATCGTCTCATGATATAGGTTCGGGTGATCCATCTCTGTCACGACCCCAAATAGGCGGGTCGTACGGGCACCTACATCAACTCTACTCTATAGGAGAACCCTTGTGGAATGTTACCATTATTACCTAAATTTCTCATTTACTTTTCATTAATCAACAATAACTCAAAATAAAAATAAAAATACAAACTTCCCAAAATCATGACTCTCCCATGATCTAGTCTAGACATGTACAAGAGCTCTAATAAAAGACATAAAAAGATAAAAAAGAATAGCTTCGTCTGACAAGAAGAACATGGAAGCTGATGCTGAGTACTCCACGCCAATCAAAAAACTTCAAACCTACCATAACCTACACCAAAAAGGCGTAGCAAGATATTATCAATACACCAGACGTACCGGTAGGCATCATCAGCCGACTAAGGTTAGTTAATACAACAACGTAATTATCAACATATAATAAATGTTACTAAATTCAACAATCATTCAATTTATGCAACCACTCAATAACTTTTAATGCTACATTATCTTTTCTTAAGTCTTGTCAAGTATTATAAAATTACCCTACCTTCCTAGCCATCGGTTTATCTCAAAACTACCACTCTCTATTTCCGCTGCAGCAAAGACTCAAATCGCTACAGTGATCCCGCTACCGCGACATTGCACCCGCTCAGCACTATTGTGATCAATCAGTAGCCGATTCTTTTCTGATCCAGGTCCATTCTAACTTGCCATAAAATTTTATAACACATCTACCTCTTTTACCACTTCCCTATGATTGACTAAGTTCGTCCATTACCACTTATTAACCTACTCAATTACTTATAGTGTTTTCAGATCTTTCCCAATCTAGTACATTAATTAACAAAGTCTGATTGTTGTCTCCCGGTAATTCACTACCTTATGTTAAATCCCATTATGTTACCTTTTGTAACCTACAAAATCAATTAAAACAACATTCAACCACAAATACAGATTAACTAATTCAAGTACCCACAAGTAATCATCAACACATGTCGAGGGAGTCAACTTCCCAAATATTAAAGTACATGCACATACCCATCTCTATACCACAAGAATGCCATATAATATCATACCTGGATCGTATAGCCATATACGGTATTCCAAACATGTTTCTCACCTCAAACCCAAATCATGTCAGTATATTCCGTATTAAACTTATATATACCTATATTTTTTTGTCTCGGCAGCCGTATGTATAATTAAATCATACTCGCACAATCTCTCTCTCATAATCATCCACTCGGTGATATGCCGGGCATAGGCCTCCATCATATCACTGTGCACACATGCCAGAGGGTCTTATGCTTATCCTTCCAGTCATGACCTGCAGGGGACTCTAGAAATCCATGTACTGTACACCATGCCATATGAGTCCTTTATCATACCTGCCTATGTACTCATATCCATACACCCAGCCACATGATCTTTTAGCCATACCAGTCTGTGTACCCTCTCATACCGCTGCCCGGATGCTCACCTCGGGCTCGATCCACTCAAGTATCCAATACTCATTTAGTTTGATCATACTAACCTATTCACCAGAGTTCCTTAACTTTTTCCCCAAACCCCACATTCATCATCATATCAATGATTTCCCTTCTGTATCATCCATCATCACAGTCACACATTCGTTCAATACCAACTTGCCCCTCAATCTCGGGACGCACAATATAGTACAATAATTAATAATTCACACACGACAACAGTTACATATACATATCAATGAGTACAATCACATGCAAATATTGAACCCAATCTCATCCCCAAATAGTAATAATATTAGTTATATTAATACATTACAAGGAATTACAAGTTGGTCCGCTCACTAGTTTGGGCTCCGTTGCACTGATATTTCTGCCACCACAATGGTCTCGATGTAGCGGTACCACAACCGCTGCAGCAGTACTGCTGGAAATACTATGACTAGTTTTCTTCCCAGCCTTTTCCATGAATTGCTTCTTCCCATCTAGAGTCTCATTCTCTACCATGTCCATCACAATGATGGAAGCATCCTATCAGACTTAAAATTCCATATTACAACAATCCACATGAATAATATTTACCAATCCAAACAATGCAATATTAACCGCAGCACATTCAGGTCATTACGAGAAGTATAACTCGGAATTCAACATAGGTTTTATAGTAATTACAACCAATTAATCATTCATTTATTGCATCTATTAAGCATGTTTACATGATTAATCGTCGAAGGTTTCAATTTCAAAAGAATGACCCTATAATTCTGCACATAGAAAAATACATTAAATACAACACCTGAAGGTAAATTTACATACACTTGATTCGGTCCCATATACACCCTTAAGCATAAACTAAATATTATTGCACTCTCTCTTCTAGGGGTTCTCTTATTATGGGGATATCACTCCCCAGTTTCTAACCTGATCACCCTCAAAATCACACCGATTTGAATTAATCGACCACAAGTTATCTGAGTATCGGTCCTATCCATCAAAGGTATATCAACCATACACACGTATATTTTTAGCTAATCAAAGTATAATACAAGAGTGAGTAAACCATAGCCTACCTAGGCGTCAAGCTATCATCGAGACATTCCCAATTGTATGTTTGCATTGGTTCTTGGGTTCTTGCAGGAGTTCCTAGCTATGGAGGATGAATCTTTACCTCTTAGCTTTTCTTCTTTTTACAAAAGTCTATTTCGTGTTTTTAGGGCGTTTTCATTCAGCCCGTCTAGAGACTAGGATTTTAAAATCCTAATTGGAACAGAACTGCAGAAACTTTAGTTCGTGTCACTCGCTGCATTTAGTCCATATATTGTTGCAATGATTCCGCTATGGCAGGAAGTGTCCTCCCGCAGCGTACACGCACCTGCCTATTCAAACTTGTTTGTCTTGCGCCCTTTGTTTTTTGGGGATTTCACTTCAAATTTGTAAAAATTTAAATTCACCCGCTCTAAGATGGCCGGGGTGTTATAACAGCCGGACGGGTCATTACAATCTCAGTGTAACACCTCAAAAGTCCCTAAGATCAGACCCGACAATTAAGACGAAGAAAATAGAAAAATCTGCACCAGGTCACTAAATGAATCATCAAATGACTCATCATTTGACCTATCCAGTCCTCAAATAACTCATCATTTAGGGAAGAATATTTTTCAAACAGTCATGATAGATTAAGTAAATGATTCCTCATTTGACCTACCGAGTCGTAAAATGACCGTCATTTGGGGAAGGCTATTTTAAGAAGTCATGATGGATTAAGAAAATGACTCGTCATTTGATCTAACAAGTCGTCAAATGACTCATCATTTGGGGAAGGCTATTTTTGAAAGTCATGACAGATTAAGGAGATGACTCGTCGTTTGACCTAATGAGTCATTAAATGACCTGTCATTTATGGTAGTATGAAATTTCCTAACGAATTATTTAGGGCATTTTTGTAATTTTTAAGCTCCTAAGTCTTAAACTACATCGTTTTAAGCTTTGAAAAGAGTGCTTTAAGGGGAATATTCACCCTAGAACACTTATTCTACTCCTATCACCCAAATTAGAAGATCAAATTCCCTCAAGGCTCTCAAGAGAAAAGCTAGGGTTTGTCATCTTTATCTTCATCAAATCTTCTGGGTCTCAGGCCAAGTCAAGAAATCAATTTATCCAGGTATGCGGGGTTCTTCAATGAGGAGTTCTTTCACCCACATGCCCCTTCTCCAATTGAAATCATGATCTCCACTTCCTCATGCCCTAATTTTCAAATTTTTAGGATATTATTAGGTATTGTTGAATTCCTCCATGATTCTCTTATAGGTTTAGCTATCTCGATCAACTTAATGATTCCATGATTAGGGTTTTGTATTTCTATCAATACTTCCATGAAATTACCATCAAACATGACTATGAACTTCTAGGGTTAAGTTCCCTTCTTGTCACGCCCCACCTTGGGAGGCATGATTGACACCTAATGCCGTACTGGGACCTGAGCTGACCTGGTTGGACATATGCACCTCTGGNGCCGTTCTTTTACCTCCACAACTAATGCCGTACTGGGACCTGAGCTGACCTGGTTGGACATATGCACCTCTGGTGCCTGCCAGCAACTCAAATCAAGAAAATAAATTGCTATATCTCGGCTGTAAATACAGCCTTGGGCCGACAAGGCCACATAGTAAACCTGTAAAAAGAATAGCTAACCCAATAACATCACAATAAAAGGGATTCTATGCGGGTCGATAAGACCATCATGCTGTCTAGTCATAACAGAATGAAAACCGATAGTCATATTCATACTATAGCCGACAAGGATACTAACTAAAAGCTACGCTAGGACCCACACGGCCAACAACAACTAACTAACTAAAAACTGTAGTGCAAGCCTCTAATAGTGGAATAGTGGTTGGGACAGAGCCCCGACTTACCCAAAATTGTACAACGAAAGAGCAAACTCCCACTACCTGAAAACTCCGAATGAAAGGAGCTGACCAATCTGCTAACTCTGAATAGCTGCTAACAAAGGTCCTGAAACTTGTCTGTCTAAACCTGCAGGCAAGTATACAGTGCCCCATAGTTGGGCGTCATTACAGTATGTACCAAATATGTAAGACAGTAATAAAGCTGAATAAAAGCTGATAAATAACTAAAAGTAATCAATGATAAAGGCAGAAGTTAACTTGTAAGCTTTCTTATCCATAAGCTGCATCTAGTAAGTTGCTATACAAATAAGAACTGAAGCTGCATGGCTATACATCCATAAACTATATTCAACAAGCAAGTATACAAACAAGAACTTAACCTGGCCCCCATAAGCCAGGAAGGTGCAAGCAACATAGAAATAACCTATCGGGTCCTCCATAAGGACTCACAAGTACAATTCAATCTATATACCCCTAAAAAGGTCCTTATNACTGTATCTGAGCCTGTTGGGCTCATATAACTATACCTTGGGCACACAAGGCTCGACGGAGGGTCAGTAATGCTAGTACGACATAAGAAGAGGTCCATACGTGGATAGACATAAATATGACTTTATAGGCCTGAATATAGTCCTTTTAGACATCACATAGCTCCTCTGAGTGACAACACATAGCTCCTCTGAGCGATCCATAGCCGGTGACGACATAGTTAGCAACTCTGAAGTTGGGCAATGAAAGGCTACCCTAGGTGGGGTAACTCCCGACTGAAGTACTATATTTCAGTCTCAATCTATCCACTCAAGAGGCGTATCTGGCCCTTAGGCCTACCGCAACCCCTACTCACCCTTAGAATAGTCTATGTGCTGCCAACGGGCACACCCCAAGTGCCTACACTTGACCAGAGGGTCCTAACAGTGATTATAGTCTCTGACGGCCTAGACCGATTAGTGCGAGGTTCAGAGTGGTCTAAATGATACTTTGAAGGTCATGCTAGGACAATAATGTCTTATAAGTGAATAGTAAGGTTGTAGATGACCAATTAGTTAGTTCCTCCACTTAGAATAATTGGGAGCTACTACTTATTGGACATGCTCCTAAGTAGTCAACCCTAACTCTCTATGGGCAGCTTACTGTAACTCTTAGCCTGGGAGTAACACTATGATACTCTAGTCCTAGTCCCTTTAGACATTAACTTAGTCTGTCCAAATTTTATATGGCTCCTCTAGGAGATTCATAGCCTTGTAGGTGGGTATATCTGGATCTAGTCCTTCACATAAATCTGTACCTGGGCATCTATAAAAGTAGCCTGGGATGTTGGCCTCACATCTACCTACTAATAAGGTTCCTTCCTTAGGGTATCATCTAGTCTGTTAGACTTGCAACGACTGGAGTGGTTTTCTGAGCGACCTGTAGATAAGCATTGAGTCGGTTGAAACTAACAATCACTAATCACAGGCAATCATATGGAAAGCTGTCACTCAGTGCACTAGGCAACCCTGATGCCATTGACTCAAAGGTAAGACCACCCTATCCCAATTCTAGCCCTGGAGGTGTCAAGGTACACCAACAGCCCTTAGGCGAGCTTTAATGACAATAAAGGCATCAAAATGGAAGTTATATCGCCTGGCTATGCCCTATGCTATCCAACTTACCAAGTCAGGCCCAAAAGCTAACTATAAACTTCAAAGGCCTTGGCACGACAACAAAACATCAGAAAACCTCTAAGTGGTAAACATGTGAACAAAAAACTCTCTATGGCACACCCAGTGTTAGTCAAACTTAACATACCCTTTCCCAATGAGGGATACAATCGTATAATCTCAATACATCTTATAGCAGCTAACCATAATATATATAATCCTTATTTACTAGCAGCAGCTAATTACAACATATAAGATCATTATCTACTAGCAGCAGCTAATCACAACATACCAGATTATTATCTACTTTCAATGGAATAGGTCGTATCACTATACAACGAGAATAAATTTCCAAATAGATAAGCCTTAACATACCTCGAATGCCGACTTTCATTCACCCAAACAATTTCCAACCTAAAGCCAGTGATTCCACCAAATTGTAGCCCTTACCTTGAGAGAATACAACTATTTTCAATAATAAGAATGACCAATAACAATATCTTTCAAAAACATAAACTACAAATCAAACTTCATTCAATTCGGCCAGAAGTTTACAAATTCCCGAGAGTTTAGAAGGTAGAAATGCTTACCTATCACTTGTAGCTGCTTAGGACTCAATTAGAAGTGATTCTGTCAACTTTTACTCAACGGGGTTTTGGTACTCTGAGCAAATTTTAAAGAAATAACTCCTTAAGGACGTTCCTCGAAGGCCTATAACTCGTTATCCAAGATGACTTTGCATTTGGATGGATTTTAGCGGCATAATTCGATGAAAAACAGAGGAAATCGTCACTCAAGGTCACTTTTCTACCGAGGGGAAATGTTAAAATGAATTAATCCAACATGAAGGAGCTTTATATAGTTATTCAGGAAGTGGTAGGGGGTGCGGCATGCCTCCCATCGCGCCAACATATGGGCGCGGTGTGCCTCCCATTGCGCCAGGGGAGGGGTGCGACGCACCGGCCATTACGCCATGGGAGGGGCGCGATGCGGCGCTTGGAGAATCTGGCCTTCGGCCCCGACTTCCTGCTTGCTTGATGATGCACTCGTGTTCTCCCCTCTTTGGGACTTTTCACGTATGCACCATACTCCATAATCTCTCAACATACGTACGCACGCATCGATTAAACTATAGGAACTTACGGGGTGTAAAAATTCTATTGAATTCCCATGATTTTCTTATGATATTAACTCTAAAGTTTTAAGTTATTTATTACGATCGTAATGTAGAATTTTTACATGAACTCTTCATGAATTTATGAATTTCAAGTATGATGACTTTCTCAAGTATGCATAGTTTATACAAGTATCATGTATATGTTTATGGCCGACTCATGGGCCTCTTTCATGGCTAGTTCACGTATTTCAAGCATGTTCATGTACCTTATAATTTTAACTAGAACACGTATTTCAAGTATGTTTCATGATTACTCTATGAGCTGTGTGAATATTTTCGAGAGTAGTGTCTAGTGCTAGTAGTCCCGGGGTTCAGGCCAACACCGATTCTCAAAACTACTTGCCAACATACGATAAGGGATCCTCAATATTAGAGAATGGTTTTCTTAGCACGAGGAATATGGGATCCTCGCTATATATAGAGTGTCTCCCTTGCCTCCATAGGCGCATGCATGGGCCGTCATTATTGGAGATTGTCTCCCTAGGTCACGAGTGATATCATGTCATTTAGCATCCTTTGCCTTGGAAAGGTTTTGGACGACTCTGCCATCTTAAGTGTGACAGTTGGAGCATCATGTAAGCTCTATCATGATGGTGTCAATTATGATGAATCCTCCCATTGTTCCTTATGTTTTATGCATGTTAATGATTATGATATATGGCTCAAGTTATGTGTATAAAATATTTCTCTTATGAATATATTTATGGCTAGTTTATGAATAGTTTTCGAAAGTCTTTAGCTCTCATGTTTACATTATAATTATCACTTCATGATTTGAAATGTTCTACTCTCATGAACTCTTATGTATCCTTAATAGTCCGTTTTACATACTTCACATACTTGGTATATTCAAAGTACTAACTGCATACTCTATGCTATATCATTTCATGATATAAGTTCGGTCGATCAGACTCAGTCGCGCCATTAGTCCTGCTCCCGTATCAATCTATTTTAGCCCTGTGTTGGTGAATCCTCATCTACCGAGGAAATTCTTTTTGTCATGTTATTTTTTCAGTTTAGTTTCAGACTTTGAGTTAGTTGGGGGCTTGTCCCAGCATCTCATCAGGCAGTAGAGGCTTTTCAGACATAGTATGTTCAGTTTGTAGCTCGGTGTTGTGATGTTAACGCTTCTAATTATGTTTTATAATATTCAGACTTTCACGTACATATGTTTAAGTATTAAGTTTCCACTTAATATGCTCTTGAGTTGCTATGCACATGCCATGGGTTAGCTTGGAGCCATTCATAGTTCTAGGTCCTATGTCTCGATCCGGGGTCCCAACTTGGATCATGATAAACTTTGTATCAGAGCAAAGGTTTAGGTGTGTCCTAGGGTGTCTGAAAGCCGCGTCAAGTAGAAACCTTTTCATGGGTGTGAAGTGTGCCACACTTATAATGAAGAGGCTACAAGACGTTTTAGGAAACTTCCTTTCTTTCATGATTCTATCTTATGCTATGAGTTCAACTCTCTCTATCCCTTTAACTCAAACTTTACGTGTTTGATGAATCATGTCTCCTCACCGAGCCAATGGTAGAAGGAATGGAAATGGCAACTAGAATGCACATCAACCAGCTTCAGAGGATCCCTTGACTGAGTAGGTCCCTCAGGTCGTGTTTAGGGCCACGTTTCAGATGTTAGCACAGGCCATCACCGCTCATGAAAACCAGCAGGCTATGGCTCATGTGAACCAAAATGGGAATGCAGCGGCGGTAAGAGTACGAGATTTCCTCAGGATGAACCCACCTGAGTTTCTTGGGTCCAAGGTGGATGAAGACCACATGAGTTTATAGAGGAGATCCAGAATATCACCCAAATTATGGGGGTGATGGAAGAGGAGAGTGCAGACTTAGCCTCCTAGCAGTTGAAGGGGGTGGTTCACATTTGATATCATCAGTAGAAGGAAAGCAGGGTAGTTGGTGCGGTTCCTATTGATTGGGATGAGTTTCTTACCGCCTTCCTAGAATGGTTCTTTTCCCAGTAGTTAAAGGAGGCAAAGATAGCCGAGTTTGTGAGCCTGAAGCAGAATAATATGACTATCCAAGAGTATGCATTTGAGTTTACCCGGTTGTCCAAGTATGCACCGAAGATGGTAGCCGATCAGAGGGCCCATATGAGCAGGTTCATGAACAGGGTAGCATACTCGTTAGTCAAGGAGTGCAGGACCATCATGTTGATCAATGATATGGATATCTCTTGACTGATCATATATGCCCAGCAGATAGAGACAGAGTAGATGAAGGAGAAGGAGAGAGAGGCCAAGAGGGCCAGGATAGGAGATTTAGAGTATCCCCATTAGAGGACGAGTGGTGGACACCGCTCATAGTTTTATTAGAGGTTATCAACCCCAACACCATCAACAATTAGTTTCCCATCTAAACCTAGGGTGAGGGAGATTACATATCCAGCTTGTAAGAGCTGTGGGAAGAACAATTTGGAGAGTGCATGGCTGGTTTGGTGCGACAAGTTGGGCCATAATCTCAGAGATTGCCCAGTAGCCAAAAGGGGCGAAGGTAAAGCTCCAACCACCTCTTCTGTAGCTCCGACAGCCGGCCTACCTCAGCAGGGTGCATCAGTTAGTGCGGGTAGTCGATAGCGTCAGGACCGCTTCTATTCCCTCTCAACACGCCCGGATTGGGAACTCACCAAAGGTAGTCACATATATGTTATGAGATTTTCATGTTGATCCTTGCATTTTGTTAAACCTAGGAGTGGCAGTATGAGGTATAATATCCCTTTTGGCATCCTAGTATGAGATTTGTCCCGGGGATGGTATGAAATAGTTATAAGTATGAAGCCTTCAGTGATAACTTTAGAGGTGAAGGAGAAGTCAAGAGGTAGTGATGTTAGCCTAACCTTAAGGAAGGATCCAAAGCCTTATAATGATGACTTTAAGCTAAGGGGGAGATGATAAGTTGAAGGGCCAAGTCAAATCTTAGGTTGTGTAGAGTATGGGAGTTCTAGAAATAGTAGCCTTGGGATGTCGATCCTTTCCTAATCAGATGTTTTCCCTTATGTTTTAGTCGATGTTATGCTTTGCTCATGCTTTTATTCAGGTTCTCTAAATGATAGATAACCTCTTCAATCAACGATCCCAGTATTATTCCATGATTTCATAAATCTCAGCTTCATGTCATGAAACTTATTATGTATGCAAGCTCATGCTTCTCAGTGTGCTTAGCTCTATGAACTCAGTCCTTAGGATCTACCTTATCGGCTTATAAGGTCACGCTACATCAGGTATATTCTCAACTTAGATTTCTTGAATAATTCATACTTACAATTTCCTTACTCTCAGCCCTAGGTACATTCATTGTAACAGAAATAATGGTTGTAATAGATATGTACAGGATTATGACCCTATTAATTCCTTAGGTGCTCGGTAGGTAGAAGTTCATGAAGTGCAGTTGTTAGTCATGTTAGGAAGTTTGAGGAGCTGCGAGGTAATTTAGGCTACAGAGGAGCCAAAAGATAATTGTAGTGATAATCTTGAAGGATGTGTTGGTGTTCAGGAAAGTAGGTGCAGTTAACAAGCTGCCTACGAAATCTTCACCCGTGAAAGGGGGTGAAGGGGTGTTGGTGAGAATGATAGTCTCTTTTATGAGAAGTTGCTAGTTGAAGTCTTGGATTGACAGGTTCGAAAGTTGAGAATTAAGTAAGTAGCTTCAGTGAAGGTGTTATAGAGAAATCAGCTTATTGTGGGAGCTATGTGAGAAGTCGAAGAAGATATGATGGTTAGATAATCACATCTTTTCCCTTCCAATTCAGTTCCAGCAAAAGGTATCAGTTCCCTCCTTAGTACTCTACTTAGTTTGATGTCAAGTTCATGTCTCTAAGTTCCTTCCATGTAATTACATGTATATATGATTCATGAATTTAGTTCAGTCGTGTATTTCATTCCGGAGTCAGTCACTCCGTCAGTTTTCAGCTTTAGTTGTTCAGTTTTGGGATTGCAATTCCTTCCCTAGCCCATAAGTATGCTCAATTTACATACCTCACTTCGTCGCATCTTTTTAGCCAATTTCTTCCGCTTGCTAGAAACTCCGACACCTTCAGCTTCCTTACTTACACTATATGGAATGAGTACTGTTTATTCAAAGTTCCCAGTCACAATTCATGTCCCAAAACGTAAAACCAAACAGCCACATCATAATATAATTTTCAGCAATCCTACGTACCTTAGGCATCTTAAACTTGAGGCAATT
>JACEIK010003980.1:78117-111675 GCA_018107945.1 Datura stramonium
CAAATACCTATCATTTGATATGTTATGGCACTTATGGATCATTATATGTTTGGATATATGACCATTTAAAGTTGACCCTTATTTACGAACTTCACATACTCTTCGCTTTTCCCTTTGGACATGTTTCCATCCTCGCCTACGGACAACATACGATCCATAATTCCCTTAATATGAAATATAACCATCAAATAATCATCAAAAAAAAATTTTGGGGTGTAACAAATCCCATGATTAGGGTTATGTATTTCCATCAAGCCTTCCATGAAATTACTAACAAGTATGATTATGAACTTCTAGGGTTAAGTTCCCTTCTTTTGAAATCCAATGATTTTATTATGATATTAACTCTCAAGTTTTAACTTATGTATTACGATCATGATGTAGAATTTTTACAAGAACTCTTCAAGAATTTATGAATTTCAAGTATGATGACTTTCTCAAGTATGCATAGTTTTTATAAGTATCATATATATGTTTATGGCCGATTCATGGGCCTCTTTCATGGCTAATTTTCATATTTCAAGAACGTTCATGCACCTTATGCTTTTAACTAGCCAACGTATTTCAAGTATTTTTCATGATTACTCTATGAGCCATGTGCATATTTTTTGATGTAGTGTCTAGCACCGAGTAGTCCTGGGGTTCAGGAAAACCCCAAATCTCAAAACTACATGCCATTGTAGTATAAGGGATCCTCAATATTATAGAATGGTTTCCTTAGCCCAAGGAATATGGGATCCTTGCTATTTGGAGAGTGTCTCTCTTGTCTCAATGAGCGCATGCAAGGGTCGTCATTATTGGAGATTGTCGCACTGATTCACGAGTGATATCATGTCATTTAGCATGCTTTGCCCTGGCAAGATTTTAGAAGGCTTTGCCCATTTGAGTGTGAAAGTTGGGCATCATGTAAGCTTTATCATGATGGTGTTGGTTATGATGAATCCTCCCATTGTTCCTTATCTTTTATGCATGTTCATGATTATGATATTTTTGCTCAAGTTATGTTTATACAAGATTTCTCTTATGAATATATTTATGGCTAGTTTATGAACAGTTCTTGAAAGTCTTGAGCCCTCATGTTTACATTATGATTATCACTTCATGTTTTGAAATGTTCTACTCTCATGAACTCTTATGTATCCTTAATAGTTCGTTTACTTACTCCGCATACTTGGTACATTCATAGTACTGACTACATACTCTATGCTTTATCATTTCATGATATAGGTTCGGGTGATCAGACTCAACCATGTCATTAGTTATGCTCCCATATCAATTTTGTTTAGCCCTGTGTTGGTGAATCCTCATCTACCAAGGTCATTCTTTTTGTCATGTTATTTTGTCAGTTTAGTTTCAGACTTGGTGTTGGCTGGGGGCTTGTCCCCATATCTCATCAGATAGAATAGGTTTTTCAGACATAGACTAGTATGTTTAGTGTGTGGCTCGGTATTGTGATGTTAACGCTTCTAATTATGTTTTATAATATTCAGATTTCCACATACATATGTTTAATTTTTAAGTTTCTGCTTTAATTTATGCTCTTGGGTTGCTATGGACATGTCATGGGTTAGCTTGGAGCTATTCGTGGTTCTAGGTCCTGTGTCTCGATCCGGGGCCTCAGCTCCGGTCATGACAAACTTGGTATTAGAGTATAGTTTTAGGTTTGTCATAGGGTGTCTGAAAGCCGCGTTAAGTAGATTCTTTTCCATAGGTGTGAAGCGCACCATACTTTTGGGGAAGAGGCTACAAGACTTTTAAGGAAATTTCCCTTCTTTCATGATCCATGTCATGTGATGAAGTACCTCTCTATTCCTCTAACTCTTGTTATACGCGTTTGTAAAAATATGCCTCCATACCGAGCCAATGGTTGAAGAAATGACAATGGATATGGCTATGGCTATGGCAATGGCAACTGAGATGAGTATCAATCAGCCCCACTAGCTACAACGAATCCCTTGCCCGAGCAGGTTACCCATGCTGAGTTTAGGGCCACTTTTTAGATGTTAGCTCAGGCTATGACAACCAAGGTCAACCAGCAGGTAGTGCCCATGTCCACCAGAATGAGAATGCAACAGCAACAAGAGTCCAAGACTTAGAATGAACCCACTTGAGTTTCTAAGGTCAAAGGTGGATGAGGACCCATATGAGTTCATAGAAGATGTTCAGAAGATCACCCAGATTATGGAGGTGACGATAGAGGAGAGTGCAGACTTAGCCTCCTATCAGCTGAAGGGGGTTGCTCATATATGGTTCCTTTAGTGAAGGAGAGAAGGAGAGTTGGTGCGGTTCCCATTGGTTAGGATAAGTTTGTTTTTCTTGGATAGATTCTTTCCTCGAGAGTTAAGGGAGGAAAAGGAAGCTAAGTTTTTCAATCTAAAGCAGAACAACATCATTGTCCATGAGTATGCCTTGGTGTTTACCCGGTTGTCTAAGTATGCACCGGAGATGGTGGTCGATATGAGGGCTCATATGAGCAAGTTCGTGAATGGAGTGACAAATTCATTGGTCAAGGAGTGCAAGACCGCAATGTTAATCAATGATATAGATTTCTCCCAGCTGATCATATATTCCCAGTAGATAGAGAAGGAGCAGAAGAAGGAAAAAGAGAGAGAGGCCAATAGGGCCAGGACAGGGAGTCAAGGGTACTTTCAGCAGAGATCTGGTGGGGGACATCACCCTCAATTCCACCAGCAGTCATCAGCCCCAACTCCCTCATCAGCCAACGTTCCATCCAGACCTCGAGGTGATGAAAGAGGCAAAGCGTCAAGCTCTGGGTATCAGAGGAGCATGTTAGGAGAGCATACTTTTCTAACTTTTAGGAAGTGCGGTAGGAACCACCCTGGCAAGTGCTTGGTTTGTACTGATGGTTGTTTCTGGCGTGGGAAGCTCGAACATGTGCTCATAGATTGTTCTTCATCTTGGTAGGGTGATAATAGAGGTCGTGCCCTAGCTACCACTTCAGCAGCTCCAGCAGCTCACCCATTTCAGCAGGGCACCTCTTCTAGGGCAGGTTGGGGACAACGCCAAAATAGGTTCTACGCATTATCATCTCGATAAGAGCGAAAGTTCTCTTCCGATGTGGTCACTGATATGTTATGAGTATTCCATCTAGATGTTTATGCATTGTTAGATCTAGGGGTTACATTGTCTTTCGTGAATCTATATGTTGTTGTTAGTTTTGGAGTCCGTCCCAAAATCCTGTCAAAACCCTTCTTAGTCTCTACTCCTGTTCGTGAGTCAATCGTAGCTCGATGTGTATACATAAATTGCCCTATCACTATTCTTTAGAAGGTCACCTCAGCCGACTTAGTAGTGTTAAATATGACTAATTTCGATATTATATTTGGTATGGATTTGTTATATGCTTGTTATGCCTCAGTCAATTGTAGAACCCGTACGGTAGAGTTTCAATTTTCGGATGAACCAGTCCTAGAGTGGAAGGGTAGTTTAGTGGTTCCTGTAGATCTCTTTGTTTTCGACCTCAAGGCAAGGAAGATGATCTCCAAAGGTTGTGTGTACCATCTAATTTGGGTTAAGGATGCTACATCTGAGACCCGACTCTTTAGTTAGTTCCTGTTGTATATGAGTATCCTGGGGTGTTCCTAGATGATTTACCAGGATTCCATCCTGAGCGGGAGATCGACTTTTGTATTGATCTTCTTCTTTATATAAAACTCATATCCATTCCTCCCTACATAATAGCACCAGCCGAGCTAAAGGAGTTGAAAGAATAGTTGAAGGAACTCCTAGATAAGGGTTTCATTAGTCCTAGTAAGTCCCCATGGGGTACTTAAGTTTTCTTTGTTTGGAAGAAGGATTGATCCCTTAGGATGTGCATTGATTATTGGTAGTTGAACAATGTCACAATCATGAATAAGTACCCACTACCCAGGATTAATGACCTGTTTGACCAGCTTCAAGGTGCTCAATGCTTTTCTAAGATAGACCTCAGATTCGGCTATCACCAGCTCAAAGTTAGAGAGAGTGACATTCCAAAGACAGCCTTTAGAACTCGGTATGGTCACTATGAGTTTGTAGTTGTCTTTTGAACTAACAAATGATCCTGCAGCTTTTATGGACTTGATGAACAGGGTATTCAAATAGTATTTGGATATGTTCGTGATTGTCTTCGTAAATGATATTCTCATATACTCTCAGAGCGAGGAGGATCATGCCACTCATTTGAGGATTGTGTTGCAGCTCCTCAAGGATACCTAACTATTTTCTAAATACAGCAAGTGTGATTTTTGGCTGAACTCAGTAGCATTTTTGGGTCATGTAGTGTCTAGTTAGGGTGTGCAGGTGGACTCTCAAAAGATAAAAGTAGTGAGGAATTGGCCTAGACCTGTCAGTATTATGGATATTAGGAGCTTTTTGGGTTTAGCTGGCTACTACTGGAGGTTCATAGAGGAATTTTCATCCATTGTAGCACCTTGACTAAGTTGACCCAGAAGAAGGTCAAATTTTAGTGGTCAGATGCTTGTGAGAAGAGTTTTCAGGAGTTAAAGACTCGACTCACTTTAGCCCCAGTATTGACCCTCGGAGGGCATGACTGCCTTTGTTGTGTATTGTGATTCCTCTAGGGTTGGTCTTGGTTGTGTGTTGATGCGTCATGGTAAGGTCATTGCGTATGCCTCTAGATAGCTTAAGACTCATTAGAAGAATTATTCGACACATGCCCTAGAGTTGGCAGCTGTGGTGTTTGCTTTGAAGATTTGGAGGCACTATTTGTTTGGGGTGCATGTGGATGTGTTCACCAGCCATAAGAGCCTTCAGTACGTGTTCACTCTGAAGGACCTAAATTTGCGGCAAAAAAGATGGCTAGAGCTTCTCAAGGACTATTTCACGAGTGTTCTTTATCATCTGGTCAAGGCCAATATTATGGCAGATGCTCTTAGTAGGCTGTCCATGAAGAGTGTATCTCATGTTGAGAATGGGAGGAAGGAGTCTGCGAAGGATGTCCATAGCCTTGCTTGTTTAGGAGTTCACCTTACAGATTCGATGGAATGGTGATATTATTGTTCAGAATGGGTCGAAATCATCATTGGAGATGGAAGCCAAAGCTAGGCAAGATGAGGATCCTATCCTAGTGAAGTTGAAGGAAGCAATCCAGAATCAGAAGGTAGAGGTTTTCTCCCAAGGAGGAGATGGTGTGCTCCGATAGCATGGCCGATTGCATGTGCCGACTGTAGATGACTTGAGAGCACAGATGTTGATCGAGGATCATGACTCTCGGTACTCTATCCATCCAGGTGCCACCAAGTTGTACCGTGATCTATCGAAAGTCTATTGGTGGAATAGCATGAAGAAGGACATAGCAGAGTTTGTGGCTAAGTGTCTGAATTGCCAACAAGTGAAGGTTGAGCATCAGAGACTTAGAGGTATGCTTCAGGATATTAGCATTCCTACATGGAAGTTGGAAGAGTTCAATATGGACATCATTATAGGCTTGCCTCGTACACCGACAGTATGACTCTATATGAGTGATTGTGGACAGGTTGACCAAATCAACCTATTTCCTACAGGCCAAAACTATAGATTCAGCCGAGGATTATGCTAGGATTTACATTCGAGAGTTGGTTTGGTTGCATGGCGACCCATTTTCCATTATCTTACAGAGGGGTACTTAGTTCACCTCTTAATTTTGGAGATCATTTTAGAAGGGCCTTGGTACTCAGGGGAAGCTTATCACAATTTTTCATCCGCAGACAAATGGACAGGCCTAGCAGACCATTTAGACTCTTGAGGACATGTTGAGAGTGTGAGTGATTGATTTCAAGGGTATGTGGGATGATCACTTGCCTCTCATCAAGTTTTCCTACAATAACATCTGTCACTCCAGCATCTAGATGGCTCTGTTTGATGCTCTTTATGGGCGTAGGTGTAGATTGCCTATTGGATGGTTCGAGGTAGGTGAGGCTAAGTTGATAGGACCAGATTCAGTTCATAAGTCTATGGATAAAGTTTAGCTCATTAGAGAAAGGCTAAAAACAGCTTAGAGTCATCAGAAATCTTATGCGGATGTTAGGAGGAGAGAGCTTGAGTTTGAAGTTGACGATTGGGTGTTTCTGAAGGTGTCCCCCATGAAGGGAGTCATGAGGTTTGGTAAGAAAGGGAAGCTTAGCCCCCAATATGTCGGTCCCTATAGGATTCTGAGGTGAGTTAGCAAGGTACCATATGAGTTGGAGCTACCAGTGGACTTAGCTTCGGCGCATCCAGTTTTCTGTGTATCTCTGTTGAAGAAGTGCATTGGTGACCCAGCCTTAGTTATTTTGGTGGAGAGCATTGGTGTGAAGGATAGATTTACTTATGAGGAGGTTCTAGTTGAGATCCTTGATCGTTAGGTTCGAAAGTTAAGGAAGGAAGTAGCTTCAATGAATTTTATGGAGAAATTAGCTTGTTGAGGGAGCTACTTAGGAAGCCGAAGCAGATATGATGGCTAAATACCCGCATATTTTCCCTTCTTGGCTTAGTTCTTGCATAAGGTATCAATTCCTCCTTAGTAGTCTACTTAATTTCATGTCAAATTCATGCCTCTCAGTTCCTTTTTATGTCATAGCATGCATGTACGTTTCATGAGTTCAGTTCGGTCATGTAAATCAATCTGGAGTCGGTCACTCCGTCAGTTTTCAACTATAGTTGTTCAGTTTTGGGATTGCAGTTCTTTCCTAGCCTTTCAGTATGCTTAATCTAAATTCGAGGACTAATGTTCCCAAAGGGGAGATAATGTAATCCCCAAAAATCCCTAAGATCAGACCCCAGGGTTGAAATGGAGAAAACATGAAAATCTACACCAGGTCAGGATGAATCATCTAGTGACCCTTCAAGTGGCCTAACGGGTCATTGAGTGACCCATTGGGTGGTGCCAAGTTGGAGAAAATGTTATTTCTAGAAGTCATGATGGATTGAGGACGAGTTGTCAAGTCCACCAATGACTTATTAAGTGACTCATTGAGTGAAAAAAGATCAGAAAATGGATGAGAGTTGCAACTAGTCAGGGGATGACCCGTCAAGTCTCCCAACAGGTAGTCCAATCCCTCATTGGGTTTGGCAGTGTGATTTTTCCTGTCTTATCATTAAGGGTATTTTCATAATTTTAAAGTTCCTAACTCCTAAACTAAGCTATTTTAAGCCTTATAAAGGGTGTTTTAAGGATTTTAATCATCGTAAACCCTCATTCTACACCTAACACTCCTAAGTGAAGATCAAATCCCCTCAAGAGAAGCTAGGGTTCTTCACCAAATCTTCCTCAATTCCCTTTGGATTTCTAATCAAGTTGAGAATTCTTCAAGCCCAGGTATGTAGGGTTATGAAAGGGGGAAATTCTTCCACCCTCATACATAATTTCATCTCAATTCTATGATTCAAGTCTCTAAGCATGTCAAATTAAATTCTAGGGTTATTACCCAATTTTCATGAAATCTTCCATGCTTTCTCTATGGGTATAATCCCTTCTTGTTTTGATTGATGTTTCATGAAAATTAGGGAAAATTTAAACCTCAATTTACTTATCAATTCACTATTTCAATGTTCATGAAATTATGTCGTATTATGCATTATTTATGAAGTTCAAGCTTATGAATCTATGAATTCAAGTATTATGAATTATCAAGTATGCATGAATATTACAATCCTTAACTTCCCACATCGCTCACAACAGGTTGTATTTGGGGATTGTCAGCCTTTGGAGGGGGAACATATGGGTTTGAGCTGCGATGGTAACATTTCCCATCGTGATTTTGATTACCCCATCTTTCATTACGATCAATCCAACCCTGGTTGTCTTAGTTCCTCCAACCTTGATTCTTCTCCCTTGGTCGTCAAGAGCCTTGATTAGCACCTTGGTACCCCGAGCGAGAACCCCCTATCTAATTTACCATGAATTGGCACTCCTCTTCATACCAGGGTGGTGAGCCTTCTCCTTCATATGAACTTAGACCTTGAGTTCCCATGGCATTAGCGCTCTTACACTATCACAGCCCGAGAGTACACCCGAATCGTAGACACGGGATAAGGAGCCCTGAGGGACCCCAAGTCAACCCATGATATAGGCATATAACTAAACCATTCACATAAGGGGAAGAATTAGCTTAATAGTCATGAACTAAATAAAAATGTGACATGAAATATAAGAAACTACAGTACATGATCCAAGCGTAAATAACGGAATACTACAAATAGGTCTGAAAGCCTCTAATCATAATAGACGGGTTGAAGTGAAAAGACCCCAACTAACCCCAACATTCTGAAAACTAAAAGATAGAAAAAATCCGAACATGAAGCCCTCGGATCATGAGGACTCACCACTAAGAACTGAGAGCAAGCTAAGAGAGATGCTGAACCTACGAATCGGATCCTGTATCATAAGACTATACAACATAGAAAATATGTGGGTTAGTACTTGAAATGTACTGAGTATGCGAGGTATGCAAGACAATAATTAAAACATAAAAGTTATAGGAGTGGAGACATCATGATTATAAGGACTGAAATCATAAGTATATCATAAGGATCAAGATTTCCAAAATATTCGTAAACCTGTCATAGTCATAACATGAGAGAAATATATTTCATAAAACATAACTTGAGCCAAAAAAACATAATCATACATGCACTAAAACAATGAGGAAAAGTGGGATATTTCTATAACCGACATACCCCATAGGAGCATACATGGATCCTGACCTGTAAGCCTAGTTAGGAGGCTGTTCAAACCTTGCCAAGGGTATGAACCATGAAAGGCATGATATCACTCATGAAGGCCCCATAGGGAAAAAAGGGACAATCACTAAGGAGGTCCCAAACTTAACCTATGGTAGCACGTAGTTCTGAGCTTCAGGGCGTAACCTAGGCCCCGAACCTACTCGGTGTTAAGTACTACTCCCAAAATGTGCAACGTGCTCATAGAATTTCATACATGACATGCATGGCTAGTTAAATTATGATAATCAAAACATGCTTGAGAATTCATAATACTAGCCATGGAATTGGGCCCGTGGATCGGCCAAAATCATAGTTCATAAATCATAAGCGACATGTGGGCATTGCCCATAATTTCAATCATACTTGAAATGCTTAAATTTATAGGAAACATGAGCATAATAACATGAGTAATTGAAAACATGCTTAAAATTCAAAAGTTGATGTCATGCTTGAGAAATCACCATAACCATGAATTTTCCTAAAACCCCCATGATTTGGGAACATGTGCTTTTAGGGATTAAATCATAAAATATTGAATAAAATAAGTGAAAACAACCCAATAATTCGAAACCCATGGTTTTAAACATACTACAACAAGCTCATATTGATTTTTGAGGGAACATGCATTTGGGTTATGACCTATCAAGCATTGGTAACTTAAAGATAGACTTAGGGAGAAATTGGGCATGGGTAGGGACTAAACCGCCCATTCAAAACCCCACATACCTAGAACTTCTTGATTCTTAACTCCCTTGAAAATCCCTAGATGGAAACTTGCAGAACTTGAAGAAGAACACTTGAATCCCTTTCCTCTTTCCTATTTACTCTTACATGTATCAAATGAGGTTTATCATGAATGATTTCCCCTAAAAAGACCCTGTCCCGACTTCAAAACGAAGTAGTTTAGGTCTTAGGAGTGTAGGAAATTATGAGAAGGCCCTTACTAATTTGCAGGAAATAACTGTCAAGTGACCCTAACGGGTGACCTGACGACTCGTCAGGACGGGCAACGACTTGTCAGGTAGCCCGTCAAGTACACTGGATACCTGGTCGACTGGGCTCGTCACGGGTGACTCAACGACTCTTCACAAGTGACCATGAGTCGTGGTCACCTTCCGTCAAATACACTGCCTCATCCTTAATTAAATCCTCAACCTTACCCCATGGTGGACCTGACGACTCGTGGTAGCCGACCACGAGTCATTCCCACACCTGTGGGGACCTCAACTCCTCAGCTCAGTCCAACCTTCGCATGAGCCACCTGATGACTCGTGGGTTCTCCTCACGAGTCGTCTAACGACTCATCCTACACTGTTGCAATATTTTCCAGATTTTTCCCCGTTTGACTCCCGGGTCTGATCCTTGGGTTCCCGGGGTATAACAATAGCTCCCCCTTTGGAAAATTCATCCTCAAATGTTAGAAACATTCAAAAAACTGAGGAACAACCAATCACCATATGCATATACTGATCATTTAAGCTGAAAATTGATGGAATGACTACCCCCGAAAAGGACTACATAGCGTGACTGAATTCAAACATCACATACATATATCATATCATAAAACAATCTTGCACGCATGAACGGAATATGAAACACTGATTAGAGGTTTAGGGAAAAAACTGATACCTCAAACTGAAACTGAGTCGGTAGGGAACACATGAGGGTATTTAGCTATCATATTTGTTTCGGCCTCCCACGTAGCTCTCTCAACATGCTGATTTCTCCATAACACCTTTATTGAAGCTAATTCCTTATTCCTTAGCCTTCGAACCTGATGATCCAAGATTGCAATGGGAATTTCCTCATAACGAGGCTATCCTTCACACCAACACTTTCCACTGGAACCGCTAAGGCTGGATCTCCTAAGCACTTTTTCAAGAGAGATACGTGAAATATGGGATGAACTGAAGCTAACTCTGAAGGTAACTCTAACTCATAGGCTACTTTACCCACATTTCACAATCCAGTATAGACCAATATAGCGGGGGCTGAGTTTTCCTTTCTTTCCGAATCTCATTACTCCCTTCATGTGAGATACCTTCAAAAACACTCAATCATCAATCTCGAACTCAAGCTCTCTTCTCCTCACATCTGCATAAGACTTTTGGTGACTTTGAGCCATTTTTAGCCTTTCTCTTATCAACTGAACTCTCTCCATAGACTCATGGACTGAATCTGGACCTACTAACGAAGCCTCACCGACCTCAAACCAATCAATGGACGATCTACACCTTTGCCCGTAAAGAGCCTCAAACAGTGTTTTTGGATGCTAGAGTGATAGCTGTTGTTGTAGGAAAACTCAATAAGAGGTAAATGCTCATACCAACTACCCTTGAAATCAATAACGCAAGCTCTCAACCTGTCCTCAAGAGTTTGGATAGTCCACTCTGCCTGGCCATCTTTTTGCGGATGAAATGTCGTGATAAGCTTGACCTGGGTACCAAGTTCCTTTTGAAAAGATCTCCAAAAATGAGAGGTGAACTGAGTACCTCTATCCGATATGATGGACAAGGGCACTCCATGCAACCTAACCAGCTCTCGGATGTATAATTTAGAATAATCTTCCACTGAATCGGTGGTTTTGACTGGTAGAAAATGGGCAGCCTTGGTCAACCTATCCACCACAACCGAAATGGAGTCGTACTGCCTATGAGTGCGGGGTAAAACTGTTATGATGTCCATGTTTATTTCTTCCCACTTCCAAGTAGGAATACTGATATCCTGAAGTACACCTCCCGATCTCTGATGCTCAACTTTCACTTGGATATAATATCAGGATCCGTGAGCCTCATGCAATATCCAGCTCCTCAAATCACCCACATTCGAAACACACAAGCGACCCTGGTACCGAAGCACACCATCTCCCCCTTTGGAGAAGACTTCTACCTTCTGATTTTGAACAGCTTCCTTCAACTTTACCATTGTTGGATCTTCATCTTGCTTAGCCTTCACCTCCATTACCAAGGACGACTCTTACCCGTTTTGAACGACTACACCACCATCGGTCGAGCCAACTAATCTAACTCCCAACCGTGCAATTTGATGTACCTCCTTCACCATCTCCTTCTTTCCTTCAGTCACATGCGACATACTCTCCATAGAGAGTCTACTAAGGTCATCCGCTACTACGTGGGCCTTACCCGGATAGTAAAGGACACTCATGTCATAGTCCTTAAGTAGCTCCAATAACCTCCGCTGCCGAAGGTTGAGATCCTTCTGCGCGAAGACATATTGTAAGCTCTTGTGGTCAGTGAATACATATACATGAACCCTATACAAGTAGTGTCACCATGTCTTAATAGAAAACACTACCGCGGCCAACTCAAGATCATGGGTCGGGTAATTCTTCTCATGAATTTTCGGCTGTCCGGAAGCATATGGTATGACTTTCCCTTGCTGCATCAATACACATCCCATTCCGACTCTCGAAGCATCGCAGTATACCACAAAGCCATCGGTGCCCTCCGGTAAAGTCAGCACCGGTGCTGATGTGAGTCGGGCCTTCAATTCCTGGAAGCTCTTCTCACAAGCTTTCGACCATTAGAACTTAACCTTTTTCTGAGTTAATTTAGTCAATGGGGCTGCAATGGATGAGAAACCTTCTACGAACCTCCGATAGTAACCCGCTAAGCCTAAAAAGCTCCTAATCTCGGAAGGGTTTACCAATCTAGGCCAGTTCTTCACTACCTCTATTTTTTGGGAGTCCACCCTTATACCTTCGCTTGACACTACATTTCCCAAGAATGCAACTAAATTCAGCCAGAACTCAGATTTGCTGAACTTGGCGTATAGCTGGTTATCCTTGAGGGTCTGGAGTGATACCCTCGGGTGTGCGACATGCTCTTCTTCACTCTTGGAGTATATTAATATGTTGTCAATGAACACGATCACGAACATATCCAGATATAACTTGAATACCCTGTTCATCAGGTCCATAAAAGCTGTAAGGTCATTGGTTAGTCCAAAAGACATAACAACGAATTCATAATGGCCATACCGAGTCCTAAAAGCAATCTTCGGGATGTCGCTTTCCTGAACCCTAAGCTGGTGATACTCGAAACTGAGGTCTATCTTGGAGAAACATTTGGCATCTTGAAGCTGATTAAATAGTTCATCAATCCTGGGCAAAGGGTATCTATTCTTGACGGTGACCTTGTTCAACTACATATAGTCAATACACATACGAAGAGAACCATCTTTCTTCCGTAAAAACAACACTGGGACACCCCACGGAGACTTACTCAGTCTAATGAAACCCTTATCTAGCAAATCCTTCAGCTGCTCCTTTAACTCTTTTAGCTCAGCTGGGACCATTCGGTAGGGAGGAATCGATATGGGATGCATGTCAGGTAAAAGATCAATCTCAAAATCGATCTACATCTCAGGAGGAGCACTTGGTAGGTAATCCGTGAATACCTCGGGATACTCGCATACCATGGGGACTAACTAAATGGTCGGGGTCTCGAACATGGCATCCTTAATCCTAACCAAATTGTAAATACAACCCTTAGAAATCATTTTCCTGGCCTTGAGATAGGAGATAAAGCAGCCTACAGGTACCACAGAACTACCCCTCAATTTTAAAACTGGTTCACCTGGAAACCGAAACTCCACCGCTCGGGTTCTGCAGTTAATAGAAGCATAACATGCAAACAACCAATCCATGCCTAAAATGATGTCAAATTCAGTCATAGCCAATTTTACTAAGTTTGCGGAGGTAATTTTATGTAATATTGTAATGGGACAACCTCTATATACCCGCCTCGCTACGACTGAATCACCAACCAGAGTGGATATAGAAAACGGTCCTGAAAAAATTTTAGGACTGACCCCAAAGTTACTAGCAATGTAAGGTGTCACAAAAGACAGTGAAGCTCTTGGATCTAAAAAAGCATAAGCATCAATAGGAAAGACTCGCAACATACCCATAACCACATCGGGAGAAGTATCTTGCTTCTGTCGAGAGCCAAGTGCATAAAACTAGTTCTGGCGGTGACCGCCAGCTAGACCAGCTGAAGCACCCTGCTGAGTAGGATGTGCCACTAGAGCTGTTGAACTAGCTGCTGGAGTGCGGGCTCCACCACCCCCTGACCTAGATGTGGGGCAATTCCTGATCCTGTGTCTAGGTTTGCCACATCCGAAACAAGCATCTAAACCCACCAAACACCTCCATGGGTGATTCTTTCCACAAATAGCACAAGATGGGAATGTGCGCTCTGTGCACATGCTACTTTGACCCCTCGAACCTGAGGCCCTGCTCCTCTGATCGTCTTGAGGCTTGGATGGGGTACTGGTTAAATACGGTGCTGGTGTAATAGACCTGTGCTGGGACTGCTGGTGAGGCCCACCTCCTGGCCTCGGCCGGGAGAACCTGTAGCTATCATTTCTATCCCTCTTGGCCTATCTTTGCCTCATATGAGCTGCCTCAGTCTATTGGGCATAATGGACTATCCGTGGGTAGTCCATATCCTGATGAAGCATGGCTGTTCTGCAGTCCTTTTCCAGATACTCGGCTACTCCCTACACGAATCTACTCACCCGTACCCTCTGGCCCATCACTAACTCCAAGGCATACTTTAACAGGCGAGTGAACTCAAGTGAATGTTCTAACACCGTCATCTTTCCCTATTTGAGATTAAAAAACTCAGTTGCTTTCAATTCCCTCATCTCCCGAGGGAAGAACCTGTCGAGAAAGGCCATGTGGAACTCATTCCAGCTGATAGGACCCGCTCCCGCTGTCCTGCCGTCCTTCCATTGCTTGTACCATATATAAGCGACCTCCTTTAGCTAGTAAGAGGTCAAATCAACACACTCCTCATTTGTTAGGCCCCTATTTTTCTTTTGGTTAACCCTAAAACTGGGANCTTCCATTGCTTGTACCATATATAAGCGACCTCCTTTAGCTAGTAAGAGGTCAAATCAACACACTCCTCATTTGTTAGGCCCATAACCTGAGTGACCTTCAAGATTCTTTCAATGAACTCATGTGGATCCTCGTCCACCTTTGATCTCGTGAACTCGGGAGTGTTCATCCTCAAAAAGTCTCTAATCCGAGCAGTTGTTGTGTTTCCATTCTATGGGACATGTGCAACAGCCTGCTGGTTGACCTGAGTGGTCAAGGCCTGCACCAATATTTGAATAGCCGCCCGAAACCCAACGTGGGAAGCTGGATCTGGTGCCTGGGGCTCCTGAACAGGTGGGACTTACAGACGCCCATGATCATTGCCACCTCCGTGGCCTTCATCATTTCTGTTCCTCCTCCTGTTTATTCTTATGGGAGCCATAATTTTCTTCAATCGCGAATAGAACAAATTATAAGGATGGAGAGACTTTTCATCGCACGACATGGATCATGAAAGAAGGGAACATTTTCTAAAACGTTTAGTAGCCTCTTCGTCATAAGTGTGGCGTGCTTCACA
Organism: Datura stramonium; assembly: GCA_018107945.1. Taxonomy (NCBI): domain Eukaryota; kingdom Viridiplantae; phylum Streptophyta; class Magnoliopsida; order Solanales; family Solanaceae; genus Datura; species Datura stramonium. The sequence continues at coordinate 93,243 of JACEIK010003980.1, forward strand.
CCCATGAAAAATACTCTACCTAACATGACTTTCAGACTCCCTAGGACACATTTGAACCTATTTCTCTGATACAAAGTTTGTCACAATACGAGAGTACACCCGAATCATAGACACGGGAAGGAACCCCGAGGGACCCCAAGTCAACCCATGGCATGAGCATATAACTAAACCATTCACATAAGGAGGAAGAATTAGCTTAATAGTCATGAACTAAATAAAATTGTGACATGAAATATAAGAATTTACAGTACATGATCCAAGCGTAAATAACGGAATACTACAACTAGGTCTTAAAGCCTCTAGTCATAGTAGATGGGTTGAAGGGACAAGACACCAACTAACCCTAACATTCTGAAAACTATAAGACAGACAAAAATCCGAACATGAAGCCCTCGGATCATGAGGAATCACCACATAGAATTGAGAGAAAGCTAAGAGCGACGCTGAACCTGCGAACCGGATCCTGTGTCATAAGACGATACAGCACAGAAAACATGCAGATCAGTACTTGAAATGTACTAAGTATGCTAGGTATGTAAGACAATACTTAAAACATAAAAGTTATAGGAATGGAGACATCATGATCATAAGGACTGAAATCATAAGTATATCATAAGGCTCAAGATTTCCAAAATATTCGTAAACCTGTCATAGTCATAACATGAGAGGAAAACATTTCATAAAACATAACATGAGACAAAAGGAAATAATCATACATGCACTAAAACAATAAGGAAAAGTGAGAGATTTCTATAACCGACATACCCCATATGAGCACACATGGAGCCCGAGCTATAAGCCTAGTCGGGAGGCCATTCATACCATGCCAAGGGTATGAACCATGAAAGGCATGATATCACTCATGAAGGCCCCATAGGTAAAAAAGGACAGTCACTAAGGAGGTCCCAAACTTAACCTACGGTAGCACGTAGTTCTGAGATTTGGGGCGTAACCTAGGCCCCGAACCTACTTGGTGTTAAGTACTACTCCCAAAACATGCAAAGTGCTCATAGAATTTCATACATGACATGTATGGATAGTTAAATTGTGATAATCATAACATGCTTGAGAATTCGTAATACTAGCCATGGAATTGGGCCCGTGGATCAACCAAAATCATAGTTCAGAAATCATAAGCGACATGTGGGCATTGCCCATAATTTCCATCATACTTGAAATGCTTAAATTTATAGGAAACATGATCATAATAACATGAGTAATTGAAAACATGCTTAAAATTCAAAAGTTCATGTCATGCTTGAGAAATCACCATAACCAAGAATTTCACTAAAAACCCCATGATTTGGGCACATGTGCTTTTAGGGATTAAATCATCAAATGTTGAATAATATAAGTGAAAACAGCCCAATAATTCAAAACCCATGATTTTAGACATACTACAATAAGCTCATATTGATTTTTGAGGGAACATGTATTTGGGTTATGACCAATCAAGAATTGGTAACTTAAACATAGACTTAGGGAGAAATTAGGCATGGGTAGGGACTAAACCACCTATTCAAAACTCCAACATACTTGGAACTTCTTGATTCTTAACTCCCTTGAAAATCCCTAGATGGAAACTTGAAGAACTTGAAGAAGAACACTTGAATCCCTTTCCTCTTTCCTCTCTACTCTTCCATGTATAAAATGAGGTTTATCATGAATGATTTCCCCTTAAAAGACCTTGTCCCGACCTCAAAATGACATAGTTTAGGTCTTAGAAGTGCAGGAAATTATGAGAAGGCCCTTACTAATTCACAGGAAATAACTGTCAGGTGACCCTAATGGGTGACCTGACGACTCGTCAGGACGGGCAATGACTCGTCGGGTCGCTCGTCAAGTACACTAGATACCAGGTCGACTGGGCTCGTAACAGGTGACTCAACGACTCTTCATAAGTTACCACGATTCGTGGTCACCTTCCGTCAAGTACAGTGCCTCATCCTTAATTAAATCCTCAACCTTACTCCATTATGGACCTGACGACTTGTGGTAGCCGACCACGAGTTGTTCCCACACCCGTGGGGACCTCAACTCCTCAACTCAGTACAACCTTCCCACAAGCCACCTAACGACTCGTGGGGTCTCCTCATGAGTCGTCTAATGACTCGTCCTGCACTGCTGCAACATTTTCCAGATTTTTCCTCGTTTGACTTCCGGGTCTGATCCTTGGGTTCCCAGTGTATAACATAGACCCACTCCCAATAACATGCTTCGTCATCAACTCATGGTGGGTCATCATTTTTTCCAAAGTCTCATCTCGCTCCTTATACCTTTTTCTTATCTCAGCGCTCACAAAACTTGAAACTGCACCATTCAGAGGTACTTCAGTTTCCCTCGCGTGCCAAGCCCAATTCATTTTAGCCATCCGATCCAACAAAGCTCCAGCTATTCCATAGGGCTGGTCCATGAGAGATCCACCTGCCAAGTTATTTTCCATGGAGATGTTAATGGAGTCTAAGGAATGATAAAAACGTTGAAGGAGCACTCCATCTGGAACCCTGTGGTTGGGACATAGGGCCACTTTCTTCTTGAGCCTCAACCAAGCCTCATGTAAAGGTTCACCCAGTGTTTGCCTGAAAGTGGTGATATCATCTCTTAGCTGCAACATCCCTGAAGGAGGAAAAAACCTGTCCAAGAAGGCTTCATTTAATTCTTGCAATGAAGTTGTACACCCCGGAGGGAGCTCTTCAAGCCACATGGTTGCTTCCCCAGTCAAGGAGAATGGAAAGAGCCTTAATCTGATAGACTCTTGGATTATATTTTTGATGCTAAACGGTTGGAAAATCTCAAAAAAAATTTGAATATGTCAATTTGCATCTTCACTTGGCTGACCACCAAAGAATCCTTTCATTTGTAGCGGGTGTAGCATTGTAATAGTCACATGGAACACCGCATTCTCTACCATGGGTGGTAGGAGAATGTTACCTGCTATGTCTGGCATCATAGATTCATCATCTTCGTAGTCCATATGACCATCCATGGAACCCTCTTGTGATTGTTGGCCAATATCAGTCATCCTATAAAGGTACCCAAAAACAACAACAATTGTAAAAACAAAACACAAGATGCTAAATTAATTTAACTCAAAAATAAACTAAGGGCTATCTAACACCATTTTCCAGTAACTGCGCCATTTTTGATAATGTCCAAATTCAGTCCTTGTAAAGAGAGAGTGTAAATGGTCGTTGGCAAAACAAATACACCCAACGAGTGTCGGGGTCAAATCCCACAGGAAATAGTACTTAAATGGAACGAAAGTTGTCTATCAAGTCAAACTAAGAAGCATCATTATATTTAAATAAAACAAATAAAAAATTGGGGGGTTCAAAAGAATGCAATTAAAATGTAAAAATAACTATTAATGAATCAACAAGATAACCAACTTGAATTAACAAAAGTGAGCAAGAGCTAGAGGTATGCTTTTTAATGAGGTGTCAATTGGATTGGAATTGACTAGACAATTGAATTATTACTCATAAATATAAATAGTCATGGACGAGGTGGAACCCGATGTTTTTCAACCACGAGGGTGCCTTTTGCCTCGGGTTTTCTAAAACCCCAAGGTCCCAAACAATATATCCAATAAGACTTGGGTTAGATTTGAGCTATTTCTAGACTTAAATCTCTCATGGGTGAATAATTATGGATATTAGTTATCTCTTTCCTAACCCCACACAATTAACACCCAATTACCCACCATTGCTTTCTCACCATACTCAATTTCTCTTTTTCAAGCAAAATAGAGTAAGTAAACATCACCCACATTTACAATTATGAGTAATTTAATCATAAATTTGGAGAAAACAATAGATTTAGATTAAATGATTAACTCTAAGATTAATCTAATAATACCCAATCCAATTTAACCCCAATTCATGCTCACACCCCTAGCAAAGAGATGTAGTTACTCATTGATGAGAAATACAATATTAAATCAATAATTAAAATCATGGCATTCATCATCAAGAGTTAAATTCAAGATCACAAACATCTTTAATGGAGGTTGTTTACCTTGAAGAAGAAGAAGAAAAAGATACTCAATATTCTATCTCTATAACTTTTTACTCTCTACAAATCTGGAAGAAATAATATGGTACTTTCTAAAAGAATGTACAGAAATAGGTCAAAATGCTCCTAAATTTTTGTGCCCTTTCTGCAGCCAGTGCCATTTGCGAGTCGTCGTCGTTCCGCCGGTGCCCACATCGAAATGTCGTTGCGTCGTAGGTGCATGAGCAGTTAACCTAAGTCCAACCGGTGTTGGCACCAATGGTTCACAGGTGAAAACACGCGTTCCGTCGGTGCTCATTCCACTTTGGTCCAGTGAGCTTCTTCATTCCAGCCAGCATTTTGCCGGCTTCATCCGGTGGAGCACCGGTCCCATCCGATCAAGCTTCAGTCCTCTTCTTAAATTCTATGTTTTTGCCTAAGTTCTTGATTTCTCTCCTTAAATTAAATACCTGCAAAAACTAAAGAGAAAGAGTATAAAATCCTTTTAAATGACCTGAAAACTATGCAAAAGCTCATGTTTAAAAGCCTAATGAGTTGGTAAATTACCAACTCATCACTTAATTATGGACATCGGGAAGCGAATTTGCACTTAGGATAGACATATAGCTAAGTTTCATTTCTTGGTTAATTTGCATGAGTTATAAATGTATCCAAATTAAAGTTCATGATCATAGATATATAAGTGTGAAAGTAATTTGAATTGGCGATTAAGGAGTCAAAAGATTCTTATTTATAATATTAACTCTCTTAATCAACAAACTAGATAAATTAAAAGTTTACATCAATTGAAGAATACAACATGATTATCATATAGCCCATAGCTCTAGAACGATTTGAACTAATTGATAGCATAAAAATATGCTCTTTCTTGGTTGAGGTTCGCTATTTATTTTCTTTTATTTTTAGTTTGTTTATAATTATATCTTTGGATTTTATTTCTTATTTAGATAATTAACACTAGCTTAATATTGTGGATGTTTAATCATAAATACCTATGGGTTCAACACTCGACTCTTAAGTCACTTTATTATTTATATGATCTCGTACTCTTTTGTGTGCATGTGGGAGAAACAATGGTTATGAAGTATGATATCCGATAATGGCGTGTGGATCCATGAAGATTATATTATGGCACATTTAGTTTTCCATGTGACATGAAGATAAGGATCCATTGTTCATGAGTCATTGTATCACCCAGATCATTCTAGCAGTGTGTGCAGGATTATTGGCACAGGGAGTGTTGGTTTTGAATGAAGTTTGCATCTTATCATAAATCCTTAATTTTGAATTGTGTAATTATGCATATATTTCTATGTTGTATATGTGCATTTATTATTATGTTGTTATGTGCTATTACTTTTGTCTAGACTATTTTATTATTCTGATCCTTGCATTATGGAGCTCATTAGTGGATCTAGGAGTTACTTGGAGGTTCAGTGGTGACTTGCTAGGCTAGTTCCAGTATCATGGACACTCCTTTATCTTTATCTACTATTCTTTAGTCCAGATAGTGTATATATTCTAAGACAACTATTCGTATTCTGTATTAGTCGCTCATAGCTTGTAGCATCAACTTTTTAGAATTATTTTAATATTTTCATATTATTATGAAATTAAACTTATGGCTTTACTCTTATTATTTGTTTTCACACTCATATATGCATTTTTATTTGGGGAAATCTAGCCAGTTGAGTAAACCTGAGACTGTACTCTCTCACGCTCATACCATCCTGTCTGAGATCCATGAACTCTTAGGCCTTGGCCTCCCTGAGCTCTAATGGTAGAAAATGATTCACAAATGCTTCCATGAAGTGATCCCACACTACTGGGGCTGCATCCTCTCCCATAGACATCTCCCACTACTCAGAACAGGTGTTAACAACATCCTTCAAAACTGATTGGAGGAGAGCTCGACCCTCGATCTCACTGACGTGCATGACCCGAAGGATCTTCTAAATCTAATTGACAAAATCCCGAGGGTCCTCATCTACTCTGGATACCGTGAAGACTGGAGGGCTCATGTTGAGAAAAGCTCAAACCCGAGATGTAGTATGAGGCTGGGAATCAATAACGTCCAAAAATATTTCTCCAATTAAGGAGGTGGCTACGATCGTTGACTCAAATTTTTCAATGAGTTTTGAGGTCGAATCCCACAAAGATTGGGGTTGAATTATCCAATTGTCATAAATTAATTCACACAAGCAAATGGCATGCCTCAACAATGTAAACTAAAGGTGGGGTAAAAGAGTGATCAAATAATGATTTCAAATGTAAAACAAAACAAGGAAAAAGTGACTTGTTGCAATCAATGATAGAGACTAGGGGTGTGCATTTGATGGAATGTTGATTAGAGAGGGGTTGATTAAATGCCTTAGACTTGACTAGGGCATGGATAGCCTTGGCTATGGCTATACCCTATGTTTTTCAACCAAAAGTATGTGTATAGCTTGGGTTTTCTCAAACCCCAAAGCCACAATCACAAAACAACCATTAAGCTTGAGGAAGGGTTAGATAATTTCTAGCTCTAATCTTTTAATGAAGTATAAATTTGGGTTTTGACTATCTCTAGCTCCAACCCATATATCCACACTCCAATTCTTCACCATTGAATCCTTACCCAAACTTACTTCCCTCTTTCAAGCGAAAACAAGGTTAGAAAACTAAATCAATATTTGCAACCATCAATTATTGAATTAAAACTTAAAGAAATTAATAGATCCATGCTTGCTAATAAATTTTAAGAATAAATAATAAACACCCACTCAAGTCTATACACCCATCATACGCACCTCCCCCAACAAAAAATTTAGCTACTCATAATCAAAGAGAGAGAAATTATACCTGTAAAAAATTTCTCTAAACTTATCATATTAAGTAAATAAATTTAATTCCATCTCAAGGTCTACAACAATGGTGGTTTTTCCAATGAAGAAGAGAACAAAAATGTACTCTAACTCTCTCTATGACATACTCTTTATTCCCATTCCTTGGAATCTCTAAGGGCATGCACGTCATAATATAGGCTAGGAGTAAAGGTACGACAACATTTAGTTCAAATGACTAGAACCTCCCTAATTCCTTTTGATACTATTCACACATCCTGCTCACACATAGAGAGTCAACTCCACCTTATCTCTCCCTTTTTCACTATCCAAATTTTCCCACAAAGCCACCCTTATAACACCTTTGATGTTTACATCAAGCCTTCTCAAACAAGGGATAGCACCACTCAATTCTTTTCTTTCTTCTTTTGATCAAAGTTTTTTCAACTAGCCATTTTGTTTTTTACATTAAGCAATTGGGTTACCTCACTTCGAAGCTCATTCCTCTTTCTTTTCTTTAGTGTATACTACCAAACTTAGGCTTTTGCCTACATCTCATTTTATTTTCTCATACTCTCCCAAATATTGGGCTTTAAGCCCCCACTTTCTTTCATCACTAGTAATTAGGGAGGAATGGGTGCTCAGAAAATTGGTTGACTAGGATCGTTGTTAAAGGAAGGCCTTATTTTCGGTGGAGTGACTATCCAAAAAGGGCCTAAGGTCATTTTCCAAGCTCAGCTACATCTAGGATTTCACCTTGATTAACATTCAGGACAAGTTCTAGATGATATGCATACGCAGGAATCAAGAAAAAATCTTATCACACAAGGAATCACACTCCAAGGAGTTTAATCTAATCATAAGATTAATTAAAAAGCATGACTTTTGATAAGCTATTCCGAATTTTGTACACTCATCTTGTGAATCAAGTCAAAAAAGAATGTAGAGATCATGAAAAGGGAATGCTCTTTCCAAATTCATTTCTCTTTTTATCTCAAAAATCACATTTTTCTAGGCCAAGTTTAAAAAATTGATGGTGCCGCTCAAAATAAGTGCAATAAGGACTCAAAATTTACACTAGGACTTGACATTTTCTCTTAAGAAAGTCGCCTCTCAATCCATCATAGGGAAATGTCACCCGGTACAACACAAAAATAAAATAAAAAATTTGCTCCTTGAAAAGGAATCATGGTATGAAGAAAATCTTCGGAGTTTATTTACTAACTACTATCTACAAAGGCGATTGTTAAGCACGGGTTGTAGAAAAATTGGCATGTAAAATCAACTCGGAAATGGCAACTCACATCATTATCACAAGAACAATTTAAGCTCGACAAGATTTGAAATTTAAATCAATTAAAAATAAACTTGGCAAGGGAATTCATTCATCCAGACCAAACAACAATCAAATAAAGACATCATTTCTAAAACATCAATCAAACAAAATAAGCTCAACAAGGGCAACAACAATATCAACAACCAGAAGAACACATCCCACCCCCAACTGAAATGTAAACATTGTTCCCAATGTTACCAAATGAAATATAAAGGGGGTAAGAACTCCCTTAGGAAGCTACTCCTCATCATCATCATTCTGTGGGGTTGCATCGGAACTAGCACTTACGCTGCCTCTACGAGAATAAGCCGTACCAAGGGAATCAAACAACACATCCTGCAACCTCGTAGAAACCTCCGCACCATCATCAATATTTTTAGCCTCCTCATTCTCATCTAGGCATCCAAGTAAGTCATCAATTAGGCCCTTCGTGGCGTATGGGGCTACCATAGCTTCATCCAAGAGGCTCAGATCAGCACTGGACATGGGAGCCTTGTCCTTTAATTCTCTCACATCATCCTTGAGAGATGCCACTGCTCCCTCAACCACGTCGACTCTGGAGAACATCTTATTTAAGTTGTCAAAGACCTTCTTCATAACTCTTTTGACCGATCTCTAGATCAGGTCTAGTAGATTTTTGGCCAACTTTTGTAGTTAATTTTCATGGGATTGGGTCGTTTCGGTCAACATTTGAAACCTACTAGGTCTGGAGGATGAAGGTAGTGGTAAAGACCCCGGAGGTGGCACCTCCACAAAAGCATGTCTTGATATTTCAGGAGTAGGCTTATTAAGGTTTGTGCTAATGGGGCACTATCAATGTCAGGTGCTGTGGAGTCCTTAGGGACATCCCAAGTTTGCATTCTCCTCCTTTTCCTTTTGGAGAATCCGCATCCCTCTTGTTGTAAATATCAATAACTCCAGTAGTGGAGCTAACACGGTCACCAGAAAAATATGGGACCTATGTTGTAGCACATAATTGGATGATAAGAACTGGAAAGGGCATGGAGAGAGCTGGCTACCAAGCCTTCCTTTTATTTGTGGCAACTACCTCGCTAAAGTTTACATGCACCCCGAACATGATGCCATATATCAAGATGGCGGCCTCAAAATGCACCCTCTGGTCATTTTTGGATGGAATTAGGCGACAACAAACTAAATCTAGCCAAAGCTTAGGTTCGAAGCGGAGATCTTTCCTTGGGATTTCACCACCTACAGTGGTCCACATTAGCTGCCCTATTGAAATAGTTCTAGATACCCATTGGAATTGGTTGCTCTTAGTAGCAATCTTCTCTACAAATTGGTCCCCATGGCAATTGGCTCTGCCAAATAGATAGATTTGATGGCGTCCGGGATGATATTAACCTCTATCCCCCAGACTATGACGGATGACAGATTCGAGAGCTTATCTACCCTTGCTGAATGTTTCATAAAATATTGCCTCACTTGAGAAGATACATAGAACTCCACCACAGGGTTAGGGTACTAACCAGCTGGAGCATCTAGGAATGGGTGCCACTCTCTCTCAGCAAACTGTTTGTTGATGTTAGGAAACTCCTGGCCCAACCCATCTAAGTTGAATTAATTCTTAGGTGTGAATGACCAACTCTAGTATTTGATGAAGTAGGGCTTCATGCCCTCCATGCAAAACTAGAGACGGTCCTCAATGTTGGCAGGGACTTGAGTCTATGTGCTTTTTCCTTTTCATTTGCTCTTGCCTTTGCCAAAGGATGGAGCTTTCCCTTTGTCTTGGCACGTAGATGAAGAAATTTTCCTGCAAAACAATGTGAGCGACACAACATGAGAACCATACTATTTTTGTATCTTTTTCTAATAATAAGAAAAAGAAGGCATCTACACTAAGCTAAGAAAATAAAAAGAATTGGATTGCAAAAAGGAAGAAGTTGCAATGTGTAGATTGCTGTTATACCCCAGGAATCCAAGGATCAGACTTGGGAGTCCAAACGGTGAAAAACTGAAATTTCACACCAGGTCACAAGATGAACCGTGAGGAGTGACCACAATTCATGAGGTGACTCGTGGTCATCAAGGTTGGCAGGTCTTTTTGAGAAGATCACGAGCATGAACACGAGTCATGGTTAGGCCTCACGACTCGTGAGGTCTCACGTGGCCTAGACTGGGTGTAGCGAGGAGTCACTGGGCAGTAGAAGCCACGGATGGTGACCACGAGTCGTGGTCATCCACCACGAGTCGTGGTCACCCACCACGAGCATGGTCACCCACCACGAGTCGTGGTGTCTTTCGTGAGGTCCCCTTGTTGTTTTGAGTAGTGTACCAGACGAATCATGGCCACGAGTAGTGGCCTCTGAGCACGAGTCGTCTAGTCCCTCGTGGGAACTGGCCGTCAGCCAAATCATGCTATTCTAGTAAGGGCTTATCCGTAATTTCTAAGTCCTAGGGGCCTATACTATGTCATTTAAGGCTCGTTTTATAGGGTTTTAAAAGGGGAAAACCTATTCTAAGCTAGTTCATTCCATGCATGCAAACTTGAGAGTTTGAAAAGAGGATTTAGAGTAAGTTTTGAAGGTTTCCATTGGAATCTCATCTTAGGCAACTAGAGAAGTGGTAAAATCATCCCTCTTAGGTATGTAAGGTTATGAGTGGGTGTTTTCTTCCACACCCATGCCCGATCTCTATCTAGTATAAGAAATTCACATGATCAAGTTATGGGGTTTTTACCCAATTGCATAATTCTTGAATCTCTATACATGGGTATGATTAGATTCTATTTATATTGATGAATTTTGAAGCTTGGGCAGATTATAAATTATTTTCAATCAAAAAAATTGTGTTTTCTAAACTATGAAATTAAATGCCCATGGATGAGAAGTTCATAAAAGAAGATAATGATGATGAATGTATGATGATGATGAGATTTGATGATGAAAAACATATTTCTAAAGCTACCCATGATTATGATATTATTTTCAAAATGAATTGAGTAGATCCAAGTATGATAATGCTTTGGGAAATGCCCACGTGTTGATTTAAAATGATGATTTTTCCGAAATAAGATTACCACATTTTTTGGAGCAAAGTCTCCCAAATTTCATATTATTAGCTTGTGGTATGTGGAGTAAAATATTCCTACATATAGCTTACCACCTGATTTGGAGTAGATGCTCCCACTTATATTTGAGCTTGTGGTATGTTTCGAAATAAAGCTTCTTATATGTATGAATTCATGATTGAGATGTGTTTCATTATTGAGCTTTGTCAAAGGAAAATGTTGAGCTTCATTCATATGATGTCGAGTCCATGCATGTTTTCATTATTGAGTTTTGTCAAAGGACAATGTTGAGCTTCATTTCATACGATGTTGAGTTATGCAAGATTTTATTTTGAGCTTCGTCAATAAACGATGTTGAGATTCGTTATACACGATGTAGAGCATTGCATGTTTTTGGGAGAAGAGTCTAGTACCGAGTGGGTTAAGGGCCGATCACCCTATGCCCCAAAACTACGTGCCAACGTAGGTTGATACTATTGTATTATTGGGACCTCCCTGGTGTGCTATCCCCGACCCTAATGGCCCATGAGCTTGATATCGATATCATGGTAGCATCCTTAGCCCTAGCAAGGTTTTGGACAGCTTTGCCTACTTGACTGTGATAGTCAGGACCACATAAGCTCTATTGTGGTATGTTGGTTAAGTGATGAATCTCCCATTGTCTTCATGATTCAGATTTGCATATTCATTACTCATGATTATTACTTTAAGCATGCTTTTTCTAAAAGCAATGTTTGACTCATTGTTTAGATTTTGCATAAATGTCGCATTTTAACTTTGAGTCATTTGAGTCAGTTATGATGTTATGAGGCTAAGCATGGTCATATTATGACAAGATTGCAATTTCAGAATGAATGCATGTAGTCCTTCCTCTCAGACTTGAAAGCTTATGATATGTTATGAAATATTTTAAATGATTTACTTTACTTGAGCATTCTACTTACCTTGCATACTCAGTACATTCCACGTACTGACCGTATACTTTCTATGTTGTATCGTTTCGTGATATAGGACCCAACTCCCAAGCTCAGCCCCGTTAGTAGTCGATTGTCAGAGTTAGCTCCTACTTGGTTGGTGAGTCCTCATCCTTCGAGGGCTAGACTTTCAATTCCTTATGTATTTTCAATTTCAGTATTCTTGAGTTAGTTGGGGTCTTGTCCCATCAACTCATCCAGATTAGAGGCTTTTCAAACTTATGTATGTGTTAGGTTTGGATGCCTATTCTGATGTTATGATGAGTTAGACTTCCGCTGGGTTATATTGATGATTTTTTCAGTTTATCAAATGAGTTATATGTATGCTTATGCCATGGGTCGACTTGGGGTCTCTCAGGGGCCCTTGTTCGTATCTACGATCCGGGTCTCCGTTCAGGTCATGACAAACTTGGTATCAGAGTAATAGGTTTGAAGTGTCCTAGGGTGTGTGAAAGCCGCATTAAGTAGAGTCTTTTTGATGGGTGTGAAGCGCGCCACACTTATGATGAAGAGGCTATGAGACGTTTAGGAAATGTTCCCTTCTTTCATGATCTAGATCGTGCGATAAAAAGTCTTTCGATCCTTCTAATTCGTGTTATTCGCGATTGCAGAATCATGGTTCCTCGAAGAATGAATGAAAGAAGGAATGGAGGTGGTGATAGCCATGAGGATGGAAATGGTTATGGGCATCAGCTAGCCCCACCAGTTCAGGAGCCTCAGGTACCGGAGCTAGCCGCTCATGCTGAGTTCTGGGCCGCTATTCATCTTATTGCACAGGCCATTGCGCATGTTCCACAAAATGAAAATGTAGCGACAGCTCGAGTTAGAGACTTGTTGAGGATGAACCTGCCGGAGTTCTTGGGGTCCAAGGTAGATGAGGATCCGCATGATTTCATTAATGAGATTATCAAGATCACCCAAGTCATGGGGGTGAGTAGTGTTGAGTGCACGGAGTTGGCCTTCTACTAGTTGAAGGGGGTTGTGCATATCTGGTTTCTCCAATGGAAGGATAACTGGGTCGCAGGAGCAGGTACGATCACGTGGGAGGAGTTTCAGGTTGCATTCCTGGATCAGTTTTCCCTCGAGAGATGAGGGAGCTGAACGCAACTAAGTTTGTAAACTTGAAGCATGGAAGGACGACAGTGCAAGAGTATTCCCTTGAGTTCACTCGCCTATCAAAATATGCCCCGGAGTTAGTGACCGACCAGAGGGCGTGGGTGAGAAGATTTGTGCATGGTATAACAGGGTATTTGGACAAGGAGTGTCGGATTTCTATGCTTCACCAGGATATGGATTTCCCTCTCATAGTGTTATATGCCCACCAAATGGAGGCAACACATTCGAGAGAGATGGAGGCCAAGAGGGACAGGATCGAGGATCACAGATTCTATCAACAGAGGTCCGGTGGTGGGCACCGACAGCAAACCCACCAGAGATCATTAGCCCCAGCATCTTCAGTAGTGAGTGTTCCATCTAGGCCTAGACATGATCAAAGAGGCCGAGCGTCTGGCTTGAGTGGTCATAGCAGTAGACCCGCAGATTCCAGCATCACAGCTTGTCACAGATGTGGTCGAGGGAACACAGGCAAGTGTTTGGCAGGTTCAGGAGCTTGTTTTGGTTGTGGGAAGCCCGGACATATGCTCAGAGATTGTCCAGCTATGAGACAGGATCAGGTTGGGGGCCGAGGCCCAGCTTCTAGTTCAGCAACCTCTCCCCCACATCAGCACATCAGGGGGCATCTACTAGCACATCTTCCGATTAGCGCTTGAACAGATTCTATGCTTTAGCCACCCGTTAGGAGCAGGAGGCCTCACCAGATGTGATCACCGGTATGTTGAGAGTTTTTCATGTTAATGTATATTCTTTGCTAGATCCGGGGGATACCCTATCTTTTGTGACACCATATGTAACCAGTAGCTTCAGAGTCAATCCCTATGTCTTGTTAGAGCCCTTCTCAGTTTCCACTCCAGTAGGTGACTTAGTTATAGCTAGATGGGTGTATAGAGGTTTCTCAGTCTCAATACTTCATAAGGTCACCTCAGTAGACTTGATAGAGTTAACCATGACCGATGTTGATGTCATTCTCAGCATGGATTGGCTATTTGCATGTTGTGCTTCAGTTAATTGTAGAACCCGGGCAGTAGAGTTCAGATTTCTTGGTGAGCCAGTCTTAGAATGGAAGTGTAGTTTAGCTGTGCCTGTAGGTCGATTTATTTCCTACCTTAAGGCCAGGAAGATGATTTCTAAGGGTTTCATGTACCATCTAGTTAGGGTTAAGGATGCCGAGTCAGAAACCCCGACTATCCAGTCAGTTCCAGTAGTACGTGAGTATCTATAGGTCTTTCCTGATGATTTTCCAGGTGTTCCTCCTGAACGGGAGATTTATTTCGGTATAGATCTTCTTCTGAAACACACCCTATATCTATTCTGCCCTACAGAATGGCTCCAGCCAAGCTAAAAGAGTTGAAGGATCAGTTGAATGACCCGTTAGATAAGGAATTTATTAGGCCAAGTAAGTATACATAAGGTGCACCAGTGTTATTTGTTTAGAAGAAGGATGGTTCGCTTTGGATTTGGATTGACTATTGGCATTTGAATAAGGTCACCATCAAGAATAGGTACCCCTTACACAGGATTGATGATTTGTTCAACCAGCTTCAGGGTGCCAAGTGTTTCTCCAAGATTGATCTCAGATCCGGGTATCATCAGCTCAGGGTTCGGGAGAGTGACATCCCGAAAACCACCTTCAGGACTCGGTATGGTCATTTTGAATTTGTTGTTATGTCTTTTGGACTAACCAATTTCCCTGCAGCTTTAATGGATCTAATGAACAGGGTGTTCAAGGCATATTTGGACATGTTCTGGGTTCATCGATGATATCCTGATATACTCTCAGAGCGAGAAAGAGCATGTCGCTCACTTGAGTTTCAGACCCTCAAGGATCGTTAGTTGTATGCAAAGTTCATCAAATGTGAGTTTTCATTGGATTCTGTGGCATTTTTAGGCCATGTGGTATCGAGTGAGGGCATAAAGGTAGATTCTCAAAAAATCAAGGCGGTAAAGTATTGGCCCAGACCGGTGAACCCATCAGATATCAGGAGCTTTTTAGGCTTAGTGGGTTACTATCGGAGATTTTTTTAGGGCTTTTCATCTATTGCAGCACCTTTGACCAAGCTGACTCAGAAGAAGGTAAAGTTCCAATGGTTGGAGGCTTGTGAGAAAATCTCTCAAGAGTTGAAGACTAGACTCATTTCAGCACCAGCATTGACCCTACCCAAGGGTACCGATGGTTTTGTGGTTTATTGTGATGCTTTGAGAATCGTACTTGGGTGTGTGTGATGCAGCATGGGAAAGTGATAACATATGCCTCAAAACAGTTGAAAATCCATGAGAAGAATTACCCGACCCATGATCTTGAGTTGGCCGCGGTGGTGTTCGCCTTGATAATATGGTGGCATTACTTGTATGGGGTCTACGTGGACGTATTCACGGATCACAAGAGCTTGCAATAAGTGTTCAAGCAGCAAGATCTCATTCTTCGGCAAAGGATATGGTTGGAGCTACTAAAGGACTACGACATGAGTGTCCTTTACCACTCGGGTAAGGCTAATGTGGTGGAGGATGAACTTAGTAGGCTCTCTATGGAGAGTGTGTCCCACGTGGATGAGGGAAAGAAGGAGTTGGTGAGAGATGTCCATCGACTTGCGAGGTTGGGAGTTAGATTGTCCGACTCAACTGATGGCGGCGTTGTTGTGTAAAACGGATCAGAATCGTCCTTGGTGACGGATGTGAAAACCAGACAAGATGAGGATCCGATTTTGGTAAAGCTGAAGGAAGCCGTTGGAAGCCAGAAGGTGGAGGTCTTCTCCCAAGGGGGAGATGGGGTGCTACAGTACCAGGGCAGTCTATGTGTTCCAAATGTTGATAATTTGAGGGCTCGGATATTGCATGAGGCACATGGATCTAGGTATTTTATCCATCCGGGTGCCACCAAGATGTATCATGATTTGTAGGAAATATATTGGTGGAACGGAATGAAGAAGGATATTGCAGGATTTGTAGCCAAATTCCCGAATTGTCAGCAAGTGATAGTCGAGCATCAAAGGCTGGGGGGGCCTACATCAGGATATTAACATTCCTACTTGTAAGTGGGAAGAGATTAATATGGATTTCATGACAAGCCTACCTCGTACTCGCCAACACTATAATTCTATTTGGGTGGTGGTAGACAGGTTGACCAAGGCTGCACACTTTCTACTGGTCAAAACCACAAATTCAGCGGATGATTATGCCAAACTGTATATCCAGGAGTTGGTGCGATTGCATGGAGTGCCCTTGTCTATCATCTTAGACCGAGGTACTCAGTTTACCTCTCAGTTTTGGCGATGATTCTAAAAAGGGATTGGGACCTCAGGTTAAACTCAACATAGTATTTCATCTGCAAATGGATGGTCAAGTGGAGCGGAAAATTCAGACTTTCAAGGACATGTGGAGATCTTGTGTGATGGACTTTAAAGGTAGTTGGGATGATCACTTTCCCTCGATCGAGTTTGCTTACAACAACAACTATCACTCTAGTATCCATATGGCACCATTCGAGGCTCTTTACGGGCGGAGGTGTAGATCACCCATCAGATGGTTTGAGATTGGTGAGGCAGCTATGATAGAACCTAATTCGATTTATGAGGCTATGAAAGTTCAGTTGATAAGGGACAGGATGAAAACCACTCAGAGTCATCAAAAGTCATATGCTGATGTGAGGAGGAGAGAGTTGGAGTTTGAGGTGGACGATTGGGTATTTATGAAGGTGTCTCCGATGAAAGGAGTCATGCAATTCGGGAAGAAAGGAAAGCTTAGTTCCTGCTATGTTGGTCCCTACTGGGTTATGAGAAGAGTTGGTAAGGTAGCGTATAAGTTGGAATTCCCATTTGATTTATCTTCAGTTCATCCCATCTTTCATGTATCGCTCTTGAAAAAGTGCTTGGGTGATTCATCTTCAGTTAACCCGGTAGAAAGTGTTGGTGTGGGAGATAGCCTCAGTTATGAGGAAATTCCAGTTGCAATCTTGGATCATCAAGTTCAGAGGCTGAGGAATAAAGAGGTATCTTCAGTTAAAGTGTTATGAAGAAATCAACATGTTGAGGGAGCTACGTGGGAAGCCGAAGCGGCTATGATGGCTAAATACCATCACCT
Source organism: Datura stramonium (assembly GCA_018107945.1). Lineage (NCBI taxonomy): Eukaryota > Viridiplantae > Streptophyta > Magnoliopsida > Solanales > Solanaceae > Datura > Datura stramonium. The sequence goes on from JACEIK010003980.1 coordinate 110,610, forward strand.
GTTCCCTACTGGCTTAGTTTCAGTTTGAGGTATCAGTTTTTTTCCCTAATTCTCTAATCAATTTCCATATTCAGATCATGTGCACAAGTTTGATTTATGTTATGATAGATATATGTGATGTCTGAATTCAGTTCAGCTATGTAGTTCTTTTCGGAGGTAGTCATTTCGTTAGTTTTCAATTTAAATGATTAGTGTTTGTATATGAGGATTGCATGTGTCTGCATCTTTTGTATGTTTCTAACATTCGAGGACGAATGTTCCCAAGGGGGAGATATTGTTTGTTACACCCCATAAATGTTAATGATTAGTAAGCGTACACGTGGATTTGTGACAAGTAAGAAGATCTTGACGCGTGTACAAAATGGCTTGGAAGCAGGGTGTAACACCCCGGAAGGGCCTACAAACAGACCCTGGAGTTTAAGTCAAAAACTACAAAAAAATATGGAATTTTGCACCATTATGACCGATGTATGAGTTGTGGTGAGGACCTATGACTCGTGACACGAGTCGTGAGGAGACTGGGAGCCTGAGGTTGTGTCACGGGTAGTCCTACGAGCCGTGGTGAGATGGTATGACTCGTGGTTAGGAGTCGTGGTGAATATCTCAATGGTGCCAGAGTGAGTCGTCACGGGTCATGATACGACTCATAGGATGAAGTAACAAGTCGTGGTGAGGAGTTGTGTTTAAGTTGTAGTGGTTTGGGTGGATGGTACCACGGTTGACAGTACGACCCGTAGGATGGTTGTATGAGTCGTGGATTACCGGTCGTGGCCAAATTCAGAAAGTTGGGGAAAAGGGTGAAGTGACCACGAGAGGTAACCACGAGTCGTGACTTGATGGTACGACTCGTGGTTGGGTCCAGAACTGCTTTTCAGGGAAATTTCAATAAGGGCAATTTCTACTTTTCTAAGCTTTTGGGCCCTAAACCACATTGTTTTGAGGTCAAAACAGGGTCTTTAAGGGATGAAACTCCTATTAAGTTCATTTTAGCAATTTCAAGTGTTAGAGAAGGGAGTAGGAAGGGTTTCAAGCCATTTTCTTCAAGTTCTTCAAGTTTTCACTTAGG
>JACEIK010003980.1:133031-146872 GCA_018107945.1 Datura stramonium
CCGAGGCTGCTGGAGCTCGCGGCCCTGCTGACACCCTGTCCTGTCTATCTCGGTTACCCTGACCCCTGGCTGGACAGTCTCTCATCACATGACCCTCCTGCCCGCATATATAACACCATGTGGAGCCATATCTGCAAGCTCCAGTGTGAGGTCGGCTGCAAATAGGGAAAGGTGGGGGTGTATACCTGTTCTGCTCTGCCCTCCTCTGCTGGGGTGAATCTACCATTCGAAAACTCCCGCTGGACGCTGTCTTTCCCTAGCGACCAAATCTACCCCTCTGCTGCTGTGATGGAGGCGGGGGTCTAGGTGGCCTATATGACAACCGTGGCTTAGGCCCTCTCCAAATCTCCCCCTGTATCTCATCTGATCTATCCCTGCGGCATTGTTCTTGATTTATTCATCTGCTATCCTATTGCCGGTGTCTAAGGCCCTCAATAGTCTGGGAAAAGGCCTGCACCCGAGCAATATCCATATCTTCCCGCATCGTAGCTGTCCTGCATGCCTCAATATATTCTAGGTTTAGACCCATAATAAACCGGTGGACTCTAGACGGCATGGTGTCCACAAAGGCTGGAGCATAGCGGGCCAAGGAATCGAACTGCAGGTCGTACTCCCGTACACTTCTCGCCCCCTGCTCCAAGTGCAAAAACTAGTCCATCAGGACCTATCGGATTTCTCGTGGCAGATAACGGTCCAGGAAAGCCTCTGAAAAGCTGGACTAGGTCGGAGGGGCAACATCTCTCCCTCGAGACCTTTCCCAACTCTCATACCACAACACAGCAATATCCCGCACCCGAAAAATCGCTAACTCAACCGACTCTATAGATGTCACATGCATGACTCGAAAGATTCTCTGCATCTGATCCAGGAAGTCCTAGGGTTCCTCTTCCTGGTCCGACCCTGCGAAATGGGGGGACCTAATGCCAAAAATTCTCGGACCCTCGAACTGCCCGGCCCATCTAATGATTCTGCTATTACGGGTGGCATTGACTGGCGCTGAGTAGCCATCATTTGTGCCAAAATAACTACTGCACTTTGAATTTCCTGGTCGGATGGTGTAGGTACAGGAACTATCGGCGGTAATGTCGTCCCAACTAGCTCCTGGCGGGGTGGGGACTGCTGTGAATATTGAGATGATGCCTCTCTATCACCCTCAGATCTGGCTTATTCTAAATGAGGCTAAGGCATCCTACTGGTGCCTTCTCCTGCTGCGGTATCCAATCTTCTACCTGTGACAGGATGTCGCTGGTCTGCCGTTTTATCTGCAAAGAATAAACATGCAATTTACCCTTCTTTAAAATTCTACACTTATACTGAATATGGAATTTTATCTTACTAGTTGTAAATATTGGTTTCATTATTTGGAACATATACAACATAAAATAACTTTAAGCACAACTGAAATTGCTGTGAAATAGCTTTTAGGCATTTACAACTGAAATTACTATGAAGGTTCGTGGAGTAACCGACATAGTACACCATGCAAGCATGGACTCCAGCCCCTCTAGCTTGACCGACTAACCCTACCAACTACCTTATTGGTTAAAAGACCTGAACTGACTAGTTAGAAAGTTATCTGAATCATCCCTCTCACTTTTGGGGGGTAAGTTGAAGCGCCTAGGATTGATCAGGCTTATCCTACATCGGCATACATAATTTATGACCCATGCCCTTGGACATACTCGTGTCTTCTCGGTTAATCACTTATACCTTTCTGAAATATTTGGAAATCACCATAGTCCTTGGATTTGTAGTCTTACTGAAACTGTTCCGAAAGCATTAACCTTATCTGAATGCTCTCAATATTAACCCTTGGGCGTTACTGCTGAACTTCACACTCACACATATATATAGTTTCAAAAGAAGGGCTTAATTACTTTAGAAAAGATCATGCTTAAAAATCACATTTTCTCAATTTTAGCAAGTCATAAACATGGCCTTGGCCTAAATTAAATAGCATTCTCAAATTGTATCCATAATGCTTCATTTTTTACATAAGGGCAAAATAGTTATTTTTCAACATAGAGCGTGAATATTCATAAAACTTAGTAAAATATAGTCATGATCTTAATTGATGCTAATTCATGTCATAATTATGCAAGTTCTCAAAGCTTAGGTCATGAAATCATAATTTCTAGCTCAACATAAAAGATAGTATAATAAGACTTGAGTGGAGGTAGAAGTAGACAAAAACTAGTAGGAAGAACATGGTGTCCCACATTTTAAAGTTTCCTTACATACCTTATTGCTTTAAGAAGCAAGAGAAACCCTCTTAGATGAGCTAGAGAGAGAAGGCTGCCAAGTGCTTGATCTAGGGGAAGGTTCTTTCTTGAAACCCTAAGAGAAAGGAAGCTAGGGTTTAGCAATTTAAGCTTGCATGCAAGAGATAACCAAGGAGGAAGGTTAGGGAACTTACCTTGAACTTGGAAGAGCTTGGAATTTCTATTTCTAGGAGCGGAAGTAAAGAAAATGAGTATGGGGGTCGGGTGGATCTATTTATAGGTAAAGGGCAAAACAGAACTTACAATACCAAGGATAAAAGGACGAACCATTTTCTCAAATGATGGTCCATCTTCCCAACCCTCCTTAACCAAAAAACCAATTCATCAAACTCACTATTGACGGTTGAAAGGACGGTATGTCTTTTCAAATGATGGTCCACATCTTGTCCTTTGCACTTTCTCCCACTCCAATCGATGGATCAAATGATGGTCCATCTTTCTGTTTAATGACTCGTCTGATCTCTCTGCAACTCTATGTGCAATGCCTTATTTAAAAATGCTTTTCTTACCATTTTCAACTCCCAGCCACTTTTTTTCTTGGGAGAAAGGCTTCATTTACCATGTTCACCCTACTAGAACCCACTTTGAGTGTCAGGGTATTACAGTTGGGATGGGTAGACATATTAAGATGCGGCTAGAATTTTTCATTTCTTTAATACATCTCTAGAATTAATAATTAAATTAACTTAATACTTGGGTAATAGAAGATGATAGTCTATTGCTTTCTATAAACAACTATTAAGCCGGTTGTGACATATTATTTATGTTGCAAAGGATGATCCCGCTAGGTTAAAATAAGCCCCCTCCTCTTTATGTATTCCTCCTAGTTAAGGGAGTAATCAACATGATACGCATATAGCCCAACAACCTGATAACACTTAATATGTCTCTCCCGATTAAGGGAGGTGGCAACGATCATTGTCAAAAATAAAATATTCAACAGGTGTCAGGGTCGAATCCCACAAAGAATCAAGATTGATAATCAAAAGTTGTAAACTAACTCAAACTAGAATGCATCATTGTCAACATATATAAAGTAACGATTTGGAGGGAAAAGGGGAAGACAATATTGAATCCAAATTTATAAAACTAAATTGAACAATGGATTTGTTGCAAGCAATAGAAAAGGTCTAGGGATGTGCAATAGATGAAGTGTTAATTAAACTAGAATTGATTCAATTGCCTTAACTTCAATTTCTAGCATGGATAGCATAGATCAAAACACATCCTCTTATTTTTCAATCACAAGGATGTTTTTGCCTTGGGTTTCTCAAACCCCAAGGTCCTAATCAAAAATCATCCACACCAAGCTTGAGGAAGGGTCAAGCTATCTCTAGCTTTAATCCTTTAATGGCATGAGGATGTGGGTTTTGACTATCTCTAGATCAACCAATACATCCACACTCCAAATCCCTACTATTTTTTCTTCACTATATCTCACTCTTCTTTCTCAAGCTCAAGTAAGATAAGTAAACTGAACTAGTGTTTGCAACCATTAATTTTCAATTAAAATTTAGAGAAAACAATAGATCCATGCTTTTAGATTAAAGTTAAGAACAATTGATTAATACCCAATCAAATTAAACACTCATCAAGCACACACCCCTAGTTATCAATTTAGCTACTCATAAATGAAAATAGATAAATGGCATCCATGGATAAATCATCAATAATCATCATCAGGAATAGTAGATTTAAGCAACCTACAATAATGGTGTATTTTTCTCAATGTACTCTACTCTTTCTCTTACTACTTATATCTTAAATTCTTAGATAAGATGTAAAAGTTATGACATGTATGAGTACAATTGGGGTAATTCTGCATATTCCCTTTTTACACAGCTTTCCTCAAATGCCCTTGGAAGCTTCCACATTGAATTTGTGCTACAGTTGGATATATTTGCCCGGTTAGTGATTTGATCACTTGCGAGGTACTTGCGTTTCACAGGTGCCCATCCGTAAGCCACAGGTCTCGCGCATGTCCTAGAGGTATGGCCTGGAATCCTTCTGCGTTTGCACCTGCATTTCTCAGGTGCCAACCTACGCTTCACAGGTTCCATTCAACTCAGCATCAGTCTTGACCGCACGCAGGTGTCCTTCTACGAAGCACATGTTCCTTGCATCTAGCATAGTGATTTTTGTTCAATCCCTCTGTTTTCCTTGTCCAAGTTCAATACCTGCAAAATCAAAGAGAAAAGACATAAACCTTCCTAATTGATGTGGAAATAATGCGAAAGTGTAATACCCCAAAAACTATAAGATCATACCCGGGAGTTGAAATGGAGAAAATTGAATTTTTTGCACCAGGTCACAGGACGAGTCATCTAGTGACTCGTTAGGTGCACCATGAGTCGTTAAGTGACTCGTAGGGAGGAGGGTGGACTTGGTTGGAATTTTGGACTGGAGGTTGACTATGGGTGAGACCACAAGTCGTGGTCATCACCATGAGTCATCAAGTGGGTCGTGATCAGTGGTTGGTTTGGAGGATGAAGGTTTTTGGAAGTGTCTCTAACGGTTTGTCCCACAAGTCGTAGGTCACACCACGAGTCGTGGTGACCAGTGGTGATGAAATTCTAGTGCAGACGATACGAAGTAGACCATGAGTTGTGGTGTGGAGCACGAGTCATCCAGTCCCTCGTGAGGACAGCAAATGAGTATTTTCCTGCGAATTTATTAAGGTCTTTTCTATAATTCCTAAGTTCCTAAGGCCTATACTACGTCGTTTTAGGCTCAGAATCATGTGTTTTAAGAGGGGTAAATTCATTCTAATCCTATTCTCTTCCATGCATGCAAGTCTAGAAGCTCTTAAGGGTGATCAAGTCTAGATTCATCAAGTTCTTCCCCAAAATTCCATTGGGCAATCAAGAGAGTTGTGAAATCATATTTCTACAGGTATGTAGAATTATGAATGGGTGTATTCATCTACACCCATGCCCAATTCCTCTTCAATTCATGAAATTCTAGTTGATGAATCTATGGGGTTTTGACCCAACATGTTAATTCTCTAAGTATCAATCATGGGTATGATCTAAGCATGTTCCTAATGTTGAATTATGATTCATGGGAAAATTTTAAAATATTTTCAATCATAGTTATATTTTAAAGTTTTACAAATTATGATGTCCATCCATGAAAGTTCATGATAGTTGAGATCTACGATATTTGCATTCAAGCATGATGAGATGTATATAAGAAAGTATGATTTTGAATTACCCAGGTCTATGTTCATGTTATCGAATAATCAAGTCTATGTCAAGAATGTTTAAGTATGGGCAAGCCCATATGATCAAGTATGTTTTATGATTTATCTAAATTTCATGTTATTAGCTTACCACATGGATTTGGAGTCTAGACTCCCACTATTTTCAGCTTGTGGTTGGTTTGAGCCCAAGGCTCCTCATGTTAGGATTTCAGATTTATGCATGTATGTTATGAGTCAGCTTCGTCACTAGACGATGATTCAGCTTCGTTGAAAAATGATGGAGAGCATATGCATGTTTTTGGGAGTAGTGTGTAGCACCGAGTAGGCTAAAGGTCAGTCAACCCTATACCTCAAAACTACTTGACAACAGAGGTATGTTCAGATTATTTAGGACCTCCCTTGTGAGCTTCCCCTTCCCCAACGAAGCTTTCAGCTTGATATCGATATCATGGTAGCGTCCTTAGCCCTGGAAAGGCTTTGGACGGCTCTGCTCACTTGAGTGTGATAGTCAGGACAATGTAATCTCTGTCATGGTAATGTCGGTCATATGACGAGTCTCCCATTGTTCCTCATGATTTCAGTTATGCATGTTCATTAGTCATGATATTATGTTTTTAGAGGTTTGACCCAATGTTCAGTTTTACTTATGACTATCAGTTTTTAGCTTTGGGTTATTTGATTCAGTTATGATATTCAATTATATTTAGATCATGATTTTAGAAAATAGCATGCAAGCCTTACTCTCGTAATCTTATCTTGATAATGTTTTATGATATGCATGATTCATGATTTTAATTACTTAGCGGTTTTACTTACCTTACATACTCGGTATACTTTACATACTGACCGCATACTCTATGTTGTATCTTTTCATGATATAGGCTTGAATATTCAGGCTCAGTCTCATCATTAGCCAGATCTGCAGTATTAACGCTTTCCAGCCAGAGATGGTGAATCCTCATCTTTCGAGGGACCTTCTTTCCAATTATATTTGGTACTTTTTATTTTAGACTATAGTGAGTTAGTTTGGGTCTTGTCCCATCAACTCGTTAGTAGTAGAGGCTTTTCAAACATAGCATGTATGCAGTTTCAGCCGTGTTTTATGTATTCAAAAGTTATGATATTTTCTAGATTTCCGCTTTATTTTATGTTAGACGTCCGCTTGAGTATGTTTATTTTAGATATCATGTTCATTCCATGGATCGACTTAGAGCCTCTCGGGGTTCTTTATCCCGTGTCTCGCTTCGGGCCTATGTTTGGGTCATCACAAGCTTGGTATCAGAGCCTTAGGTTTTGAAGTGTCCTAGGGCATCTGAAAGCCGCATTAAGTAGAGTCTTTTTCATGGGTGTGAAGCGCGCCACAATTATGATGAAGAGGCTATAAGACGTTTTAGGAAATGCTCCCTTCTTTCATGATCTAAGTCGTGCGATGAAATATCTTTCTATCCCTCTACCTCGTGTTATACGTGTTTAAAGAATCATGCCTCCTCTCCGAGTTAACGAAAGAAGAAATAGGAATGGAAATGTCCATGAGAATGGCAATGAGGATGGGTACCACCAGTCCCCACCAGCCCACGATAATCATGTACCTGAGCAGGTGGCCCACAAAGAGTTTAGGGCTGCCATTTAGATGCTAGCTCGGGCTTTGACCGCCCAGGTCAATCAACAGGTGGTAGTGTATATCCCTCAGAATGGGAATACGGCAGCGGGAAAAGTCAGAGATTTTCTGAGGATGAGCCCTCCGAAGTTTCTTAGGTTAAAGGTGGATGAGGATCCACATGAGTTTATTGATGAGGTCCTAAAGATCACCCACATCATGGGGGTGACCGGGGAGGAGTGCGCCGATCTAGCCTCGTATTAGTTGAAAGGGGTTGTGCACATCTGGTTCAAGCAATTGAAGGATAAAAGGGCGATTAGAGCAGGCCCTCTTGGTTGGGATGAGTTTCATGCCGCTTTTCTGGATCAGTTCTTCCCTCATGAGATGAGGGAGATCAAAGCAGTCGATTTTGTGAACTTAAAGCAAGGGAAAATGACAGTTCAGGAGTATACCTTGGAGTTCACTCTCTTGTCCAAGTATGCACCTGTGATGGTGGCGAATCAGACAGCCTGAGTGAGCCGGTTCATGCATGGGGTAACAAACTACTTAGTCAAGGATTGCCAAACCGCATTGATTCATCAGGACATTGACTTTACTTGGATAGTCCTATACGCCCAGCAGATGGAGGTGATACACGTGAGTGAGTGGGAGAGAGAAGCCAAGAGGCCTGGACTGATAGCTTTGGGTTATCCCAGTAGAGACCTGGTAGGCACCATCAGCAGTCCCACCAGAGATCTTCAGCCCCAACGCCATCGGCTATGAGTGTGCCATCCAGATCTAGGCCCGATCAGAGGGGACGAGCATCAGGCTCTAAAGGTCAGGGTAGCAGACCTGCAGAGTCTAGCATTCCAGAGTGTACCAGATGTGGCCAGAGACACGTGGTTCAGTGCTTGGTAGGTTTAGGTGCTTGTTTCATGTGTGGAAATCCCGTACATATGCTTAGGGATTGCCCAACAGAAAGACAGGGTCATGATAGGGGCCGAGGCCCAGCCTCTAGCTTAGTAGCTCTACCAGCAAGCCCAGCTCAACAGGGGGCATCTACTATTGCGGGTGGTGATCAGCATCAAAATAGAGTCTATGCCCTAGCATATTGTCAGGAGCAGGAGGTCTCCCCAGATATAGTCATAGGTATGTTACGAGTATTCCACCTTGATATATATGCATTGTTAGATCCAGGGGCTAGTTTATATATTGTGATGCCCTATGTTGCTAGTAGTTTCAAAGTTAGTCCCGAAATCTTATTAGAACCCTTCTCAATCTCTACTCCAGTCGGTGATTCAGTTATAGCTCGATGGGTATATAGAAATTGCCCTATCACAGTTCTTCAGAGAGTCACCTCAACAGATTTAGTAGAGCTAGCCATGACTGATTTTGATGTTATTTTCTTCATGGATTGGCTACATGCATGTTATGCCTCAGTCAATTGTAGAACCCATGCAGTAGATTTCAGATTTCTGGATGAACCAGTCTTAGAGAAGAAGGGTTGTTTAGTTGTGCATGTAGGTCGCTTCATTTCCTACCTTAAGGCCAGAAAGATGATTTCGAAGGGTTGCGTGTACCATCTAGTTAGGATTAAAATTGCTACATCTGAAACCCCAACTATCCAGTCAGTTCCAGTAGTGTGTGAGTACCCAGAATTGTTCTTGGATAACATACTGGGATTCCTCCCAAGCGAGAGATCGACTTTGGTATTGACCTTCTTTTCGATACGCAGCCTGTATCTATCCCTCCTTATAGAATGGCTCTAGCTGAGCTAAAGGAGTTAAAGGAGCAGTTGAAGGATCTTCTACACAAGGGTTTAATCAGACCTAGAAAATCCCCATGGGGTGCACTAGTTCTCTTTGTTGAAAGAAGGATGGTTCCCTTCATATGTGCATTGATTATCGACAATTGAACAAAGTTACCATCAAGAACAGGTATCCTTTCCCCAGGATTAATTATTTGTTTGACTAGCTTCAGGGTGCTAAGTTTTTTTCGAAGATAAACCTCAGATCAGGGTACCATCAGCTTCATGTTTGGCAGAATGACATCCCAAAGACAGCCTTCAGGACTCGGTATGGTCACTATGAGTTTGTAGTTATGTATTTTGGACTAACGAATGCTTCTGCAGCTTTTATAGATTTGATGAATAGGGTGTTCAAGCAGTATTTGGATATGTTCGTGATCGTGTTCATAGATGACATCCTTATATACTCTCGAAGCAAAGAGGTGCATGCCGCTCATTTGAGGGTGGTGTTATAGACTCTTAAGGATCACTAGTTTTATGCTAAGTTCAGTAAATGCGAGTTTTGTTTGAACTCAGTGGCATTTTTGGGACATGTGGTGTCAAGTGAGGGCATACAGGTGGACTCTCAAAAGATAGAATCAGTGAAGAATTGGCCTAGACCGGTGAATCGTTTGGATATCAGGAGTTTCTTGGGTTTAGCTTGTTATTATCGAAGATTTGTTGAGGGATTTTCATCCATTGCAGCCCCGTTGACTAAATTGACTCAAAAGAAAGTGAAGTTCCAATGGTCGGAGGCTTGTGAGAAGAGCTTTCAAAAGATGAAGACTCGACTCACCTCATCTCCAGTGTTGACCCTACTTGAGGGAACCAATGGGTTTGTGATATATTATGATGCCTCGAGGATCGGCCTTGGTTGTGTATTCATGCAGCATGGTAAAGTTATAGCTTATGCTTCCAGACAGCTGAAAGTCCATGAGAAGAACTATCCGACTCACGACCTCTAGTTGGCGGCGGTAGTATTTGCCTTGAAGATTTAAAGACACTATCTGTACGGGGTCCATGTGGATGTGTTAACGGAACACAAAAGCGTACAATACGTGTTTACCTGAAAGGACCTGAATCTACGTCAGAGAAGGTGGTTGGAGCTTTTGAAAGATTATGATATGAGTGTCCTCTATCATTCGGGCAAGGCTAATGTGGTGGCATATGCTCTTAGAAGGCTTTTTATGGAGAGTGTGTCCCATGTAGATGAGGAAAGGAAAGAATTAGTGAAGGATGTGCATCGGCTTGCACGGCTAAGAGTCCGTCTTATTGACTCGACAGATGGTGGTGTCATTTTTCAAAATGGGTCAAAATCATCCTTAGTGACCGAAGTTAAAGCTAGGCAAGATAAGGATCCTATTTTGGTAGAATTGAAGGAGGCCGTTCAGAACATAAGGTAGAAGTCTTCTCCAAAGGGGGGGATGGTGTGCTTCGATATTAGGGTCACTTGTGTGTTCCCTGTGTTGATGATTTGAGAGATCAAATGCTGCACGAGGCTTATGGTTCCAAATACTCTATATATCCAGGTTCCACCAACATGTACTGTGACCTATGGGAAGTCTATTGGTGGAGTGGCATGAAGAAGGACATAGCAGAATTTGTGACGAAGTGTCCGAATTGTCAACAGGTGAAAGTGGAACATCAAAAACCTGGAGGTGTGCTCCAAGACATTAGTATCCCTACTTTGAAGTAGGAGGAGATCAATATGGATTTCATTACAGGGTTGCCTCACACTAGTAAACAGTATGACTCTATTTGGGTGGTTGTAGACAGGTTGACTAAGGCAACTCATTTTCTACCAGTCAAAACTACCGATTCAACAGAGGATTATTATAAGTTATACATTCTGGAGTTAGTTTGGTTGCATGGAGTTCCATTGTCGATCATATCAGATAGAGTTACTCAGTTTACCTCCTAGTTTTGGAGATCGTTTCAGAAGGGACTTGGTACTTAGGTCAAGCTTAGCACAGCATTTCACTTGTAAACAGATGGTCAGGCCGAGTAGACCATTTAGACCCTTAAGGATATGTTGAGAGAATGCGTGATTGATTTCAAAGGTAGTTGGGATGACCACTTGCCTATAATTGAGTTTGCATATAACAACAACTACCATTATAGCATTCAGATGGCTCTTTTTGAGGCTCTTTATGGGCAAAGAAGTAGATCGCCTATTTATTGGTTTGAGGTTAGTGAACCTACATTGATAGGTCCAGATTCGGTTCATGAGGCCATGGAGAAGGTTCAGCTTATAAGGGAAAGACTAGACATAGCTCAGAGTCGCCAAAATTCCTATGTAGATGTGAGAAGAAGAGAACTTGAGTTTGAGGTTGATGCTTTGGTGTTTCTGAAGGTGTCTCCCATGAAAGGAGTGATGAGGTTCGGAAAGAAGTGGAAACTCAGTCCCCATTATGTTGGTCCGTACGGAATTTTGAAATGGGTTGGCAAGGTAGCATATGAGTTAGAGTTGCCCTCAAAATTAGCTTCAATTCATTTAGTTTACATGTATCGCTCTTAAAGAAGTTTTTGGGTGATCCAGCTCTGATTGTTCCGGTGGAGAGTGTAGGTGTGACGAATAGCCTTAGCTATGAGGAGGTTTCGGTGGAAATACTTGATCATTAGGTTCTAAAGCTAAGAAACAAAGAATTAGCTTCAGTCAAGGTTTTATGGAGGAACTATCATTTTGAGGGAGCTACATGGAAAGCCAAAGTAGATATGATGGCTAAATACCCACATCTAATCCCTTCCGGCTCAGTTCAGCTTTAGGTATCAGTTTCCTCCCTAGTACTCTATTCAGTTTCATGTTCAACTCATATGTTAGTTCTTGACACTTAGTTGGCCTATTTGCATGTTGGTTAAGAGTTTTAGAATGCCATACGTGCGAGAAAAGGGCCCGGGGGGAGACCGGACAAGCACCAAATCGGAGCGTTGCAAGGGAAATGCGACTTATAAATCGCATTCAACAAATGCGACTTATAAATCGCATTCGACAAATGCGACTTAAAGGGGGTTCAAGCCCAAGTATATAAAGCCCCACTTCATTTTTTTAAGTCATTTTTCATTCTTCATTTCCAGTGAGCGACCAGAAACAGTGAGGGACGAGGGTTTAACATAAGAATACGTCCGATTACGTCATCAAACACAGTCCGAACTCAAATTAACTTCGGGTACCGAAGTATAAAGCTGCAGGGAGCATTCCTACGGAGTTAGTTTCGCGAGAATCGCCCGGCAAAGCGGTGACCCGCTGAGTCAAAGTGATTGGAATTGCTCCAAACTAGTGTTAGTACACTCCCGGCATTAAAGTAAGTATTACTCCCTTCTAGACACCCGAGAAATTGTGAGTTTTCAGCCGTTCTTCGATAAGTCGAAGAATAGGAAGTAAATATATTCATAAGTATGGTTTCTCTAAAAATAATAGTAGAATTAATTCTATTCCTTCGTGAATATGAATACAGTTGGTGAAATAGCTGAATATTAGCCGAGCTACGCCAATTAATCAGGAAGCCGACAGTTAAGGTATGTAAAGCCAGTTTCTTTCGGTAAGCTAGTAGTTCTAGTATAGTAAAATGGTACAAATTCCAATAGAATGTTTCAGATGCCGTATATTATGTTCAGTATGAATTTAGTAACGCCCGTTAGAAATATTAACTCGTATTTAGCATGGAACTTAGTTGAATAACATGATTCTCAGCAGAATNATGTAAAGCCAGTTTCTTTCGGCAAGCTAGTAGTTCCAGTATAGTAAAATGGTACAAATTCCAGTAGAATGTTTCAGAAGCCGTATATTATGTTCAGTATAAATTTAGTAACGCCTGTTAGAAATATTAACTCATATTTAGCATGGAACTTAGTTGAATAACATGATTCGCAGCAGAATATTCCAGCAATATTATATCTTGTTTCAGTACCAGATTCAGTACAGCATATCTGAGAATATATATATATATACAGTATTATTATCAGTTTCAGCATGTATTGTATGCAGTATTATTATCAGTTGAGACTTGCTTGTGCTATTTTGGGCTGGATTACCTAGCATCTATGACCGCCCCAGGGTTGATAGCTATATCGACTCGTCCGCCAGAGGGCAAGGATACGTCGTTCTACGGAGTGGCATGCCGTCCTCTAGGGACAAAGATGGGATGCCAGTTTCCCCATATTATGCCTTGGTCGGCTTTTTTACACCCCCGTCAAGCGCTTGCGCCCTGGGTGTTGATTTCAGGAGTCCTCCGGACTCAGGTACAGTTGTAGTCAGGGGCTCAGCGGGCCCAAGTGCATACCCAGGGAACCGGCAGGATGCTTATAGTTACTAGGGGAGATGGGATGACCGTGGTAGGGGTATAGATTGTGTGATGATTGTACGTTCCGGCTTATGGGGGCCAGGTAAGGTTCTTGTGTGCTATGTTATTCTATGTTATGATAGATATAGATGGATAGATAGTAGAATGTTATGTTACCAAGTACGACTCCTACTCCTTTCAGTGTAGTTAAGGACAGTCTTGAATTCACATTTTCATTCAGTTACAGTCTGTTTCCTTATTACTTCAGTTCTTTCAGTTTTGTTGTTTACATTAAGTACTTTCATTGTTGCTTTGCATACTCAGTACAAGCGGTACTGACACCCGTTTGAGGCGCTGCATTACTTGCCTGCAGGTACTCGTAGAAGAGGAGCAGATCCCTCGTAGTTACAGCCAGCGTACAGCGCCTTCATCTCCTTTCATCCGGAGCTCGAAAGACAAAGGTTGACTTCCCTTTTATTTATACAGTATGGGTAGGCAAGGGCCCTGTCCCGACCATCTTGATATTCTTAGAGGCTTGCATATTGTATATATTCCCTATGGTTAGCTGTGTAGGCCGTGTCGGGCATTTGTGTGTTTCAGTTGTATGCAGCGGCCGCGTGGGGCCTTATTCAGTTGGTAGTGGTTACCTTGTCGGTCACATAGTAGCTTGGTACTTGTTTTCATTTCTCAGATGAACTAGTAAGCATGGTGGCCT
>JACEIK010003981.1:19936-36611 GCA_018107945.1 Datura stramonium
AAGTCCAGAAGGGAGAAATACTCACTTTAGGGCTAGGAGTATGTTGACACTAATTTGGAGCAATTCCACTTACCTTAGCTCGGTAGCACGATGATTTGCCAACCGAATTTCACAAAACTAAATCCGTAGGAATGCTCCTTGCTGCTTAATACCTCATTTTCTGGAGTTAATTTGAGTTTGGACTGCGTTTGACGGCGTAATCGGATGAATATTATTAAGGAATCTTTGTTCTCCCTGTTTTCCCTCGGTTTCTCTGGAAATTATATAGATTATATCATTATAAACCGAAGTTGGAGACTTTTATACTTGGGCCTGGACAGGGCCTCCGTGACACGGCGCCATCGCGGAGTCCCTCCCTCCGTGGCAGGCTGCCATCGCGGAGGGGCTCTGCCCGGGCTCCTCCCGCTATGGTTCGACGTGTCACTTATCCGGTCTTTCCCCGGGCCCTTTCCTAGCATGTATGTCATTCAAAACTCTTAACCAACATGCGAATAGGCCATCTACATGTCGAGAATTTACGGGGTGTAATCGTTCTTCTAGATAAGAGTGAAAAAAATTGAAGAGGATACGTTGGTTCTAGAAGGCCAAGATCAAATTTAGCCGAGGGTTCTGTGCCTAGCTGTTAAAGATATCCAATTATGGCGTAATTCGGTGAAGCTATTCCACCTACTCTTATATAAATTCCTCTTAAGAATCACATCTTCAGCTACTAGTTCTTCCTAAACTCGTGGGTCTTCTCGGTCCAAAATTGTTAAAATTTTTTTGGCTCTTAGCAGGAAGCCGGACCAAACGCAATCCGCTATGATAACTATTCTAGAAGATATGAAATTCTTTTCATGGCTCGTTGGCATTGCCAATTATCTCTAATAATTGGTCTCCCATCTTGACAAGGAGAAAATGAAAGGCTTGTTGGAGTATTTACTTTTTAATGAAGGCATGCATGTCGCTGCCTAGGTAATCTTTGTCATTCTTCCTCTTTTGTTTTATTTGCTACACTTTGCTATCAGTTCTTGCTCATTTTGATTTTTCTTTTCAGGTTGGCTTTTTTAGCTGGCAAAGGTCTTCAGCTTTGCCTTTGACATAACCATGAGCTTAAAGCTTAAATAACTTCTCAAGAGCAAGAAATTCTTGCTTAGAAAGATGAATTACCCAGAAGAATGGAGGAACTGACTTCTATTAGTGGTCACTCTGCAAAATTGAAAATCAAACTTGAGAAAGTTAAGTGTATAGGGTGAAAGACGAATTTAATACTTAGACATGTTGAGATAAAGACATTTGTCACAAAGGGTTAGACCTGCAGCGAAGTTACAAGATCGAGCATGATCAACATTTCAGAAGAGATAAAAAGTCAAAAAAGGAGTAAAATCAAACACAAGCAAAAGGATCTGGATAAAAATGACAAGATAGCTAAGGAACGATCATTTCAGAGTAAATTCCATCTATTACTCTACCGACATTAAAAGTCATATATTGCTAATTAAAGATAGTTTAATGTACATTGATTGTCAGACTTTAATATTTTTATTGTATTAAAACCTATATAAAGACCAAAAAATGTATCGAAAAGGATCATTAGATAACAGTAGAAAAAGCATACTCTCAATTCTTTATTTACAACTCTATATTGATTAAAATTATTCTCCAAGTTTATCTTGTAGCATTTCTCAAGGCGTAATCTTGGGATCAAGCCATTAGGCTAAATCTTTCATTATTTATGTTTATCTTTTTTGCATACTTTACATTTTATTTATTAAGTTGACTAAAGTCAACCTCATATTCTTTTTAGCTCCATTATAAATTCAATTGTACCTTATTTTTTTTAAAGATACATAGTTTGGCACCCACAATGGGCCTAAGGATCATTGAGGCGATTTTGGTTATTTTACTTCTAAACACCAACCCTTTGCAATAAGGAATTTCAGGTTTTTAAAATCAGCTCTTGAAAAATGGCTGTATTTGAAAACATCGAGTCATCAAGCGTTGACAGAAACATGATTTTGTCTATATCAATCAATGTGGAAGCAGATCCCGTAGTCATCCATCTCAGGGTTGCGAACGAACTGGAAGTGTCACCATGGGTATCTCATCATTCAAAAAGATTGAAATCTCTTAATGATGATGTTGGTGATCTATACATAGAGAAGGTAGCTAGAGTAGATTTGACAAGGATTTTTTCAATGTTAGAAAATCAACAGAAACATAATGGAACTACAAAAAAGGGAAAGAATGGTGCCAGAGATAGTACTAGCACAAGAGGAATTATCTAACAACACCAGAATGTGGCTTGTGATGAAGTAACAAAAATCAAGCGAGGAGTAGCAACTCATCAGATCTAATAAAAGCTATTCAAGCCTTAACCAATTGTTTGGACAAAAGTGAGAATGAATTAAACACATAGATAGATCAAATTCTGGGAGCTCCGCCAGTTCTAAAGGGACAAGATTTAAGAAAATATATATAGCAGCCGTTTCCACCCAGTGCATCCCCATAATTGATACCAAAGAGGTTCTAAATGTCTGACATTCTTAAGTATAGTAAATAATTGATCCACAGGAGCATGTGACTGCGTATACATGTGTATTAAAAGGCAACGACATGCAGTTGGACGATGTTAAATCCGTTTTTCTAAAGAAGTTTAAAAAATGCTATCCAAAAGAGTAATGAAATGGTATTCTCTATTACCCGAACACTCTATTAATTCTTTTAAAATGCTTGCAGTTGTGTTCATGAAAGCACACGTGGGGCGAGGAAGGTGCAAGTAATAAAAGCATACACATTTTCAAGATAGCCCAAGGTGACTCAGAGCTATTAAGAGAATTCGTGGTACGCTCCCAAAGGGAAAGAGTGTTATTGCCACTAGTCCTGGATGAATGGGCGGCCGAAGCTTTTACTAAGGGACTCAACCCAAGAAGTTCAATGCATCATTAAAGGTAACAGAAAATTTGTTGAAATTTTTGCAACAATTTGGGTGGACGTGCACAATAGGTATGAGTCAAAAATTTAGGTAGAAAATGATCAATCTACTCCATCAGCCACATCTGGTTCAATAGGATTCAAATTCTTAAGAAAGAATTGTGAGCATAATGCAAGACCATCAAGGGAAAGATACAAGCCATATACCATAACAGAGATAGGACAAGACTGAACGGAAGGAGGATAATGCAGCCAATTGTACTAGTCAATAGAAAGAACAAGGTTGGACAAACGCAAAGACTGTACTCAAAATAGCAGAGGCATTTTAGCTAAAGATTGTTTTGCTCCGTTAGGGGTAAGTAACATTGAAGCCCCTAGTTTATCTGAGTACTGCTTCAACATAGATCCAGTTGAAATTGTGGAGGCTATTGGAAGTATCAAGGATGTAAAGTGGTTGAGGCCCATTAGGTCCGATCCCAATCAACACCCAATTTGATGTGTGAGTTTCACAAAACACATGGATACAAAATAGGGGATTGCAGACATTTGTGTGAATAGGTGGCCAGACTACTAAGAGGGGGGAACCTAAGAGAATTCTTGAGTGATCGAGTTAAAAACAAATGGAAGATCCAGAGATGCAGAAGCATCGATCAAACTAGTAATGCCGAGTCACATAATTAATATGATTGTGGGCCGACCAGAAGTTAATGGATTCGTATTTACAATGATTAAAAAGACAACAGTGACCATGACCAAGAGAAAAAGACTTGGGGAAGAACTATAAGATACAAGAGTTATCAGCTTCAACAACAAAGGCTTAGAAGGCACCATACAACCTCACAACAACGAACTGGTAATTACAGTTAATATTGATCATTTTTAAATAAATATTGTGCTAATTAATCCAGGTACCTCAGCCAATGTTATCAGTTAGAGGGTGATTGAGAAAATGGGATTAATAAAGAAATTGATTCCCTCCAAAAGAGTATTTATTGAATTCAATATGACAGGTGAGAATGCTTGTGAAGCGATCATTCTACCGGTTAACACTGGAGGGTAGTCAAAAGCACCAAATTCCACGTGATAGATGGCGATATGAGATATAACATATTATTTAGAAGGTCTTGGATTCATGATATGAAAGTAGTTCCATCAATGCTACACTTGAAAATTAAATTCCCAACACCAGAGGGAGTAAGACAAATTAGGGGAGAATAACCAGCCGTAAGAAAAATGTTCATTGTAGACAAATCAAAGGCAAAATAGCAATCAAAGAAATCCAAAACAAAGACAGGGGACTCAGGATCCTCACAAAAAGGAAATGGAACAGAAGATCTATGCATTAAGGAAGAAGACTCAGAAACAGAATCTCAAGTGCCAAGGTCTTTTGTTGTGCTAGTGGAGTCTGATGTCACCAAATCAACTATAGAAGAGCTTAAAAAAGTTAGCCGATTTGAGAAAGAACCAGAAAAGAAGGTATACTTGAAAGTCGATTTGACACCGGAACTTAAGCAAAATATTTTAGATTATATTAAAATTAAAGAAAAACATTTTGCTTGGTCCCATTTGGATATTATAGGTATACCACCAAAAATCGTCACTTACAAGATGAGCCTAGATCTAAAATTTACACTGGTGAAGCAATAAAAGTAACCAATGGAGGGCTACAATAACATATTTGTAAAAGAAGTGGTAGACAAACTACTTATCTAAGGGTCTATTCATGAGGTAAATTACCCGAAATGGATGGCTAATGTAGTTGTGGCACCCCAAAATGGCTACAAATTACGTATGTGCATAGATTTTTAAGATTTGAACATAGCATTCCTGAAAGATTTGATGAGTTGGTAATTTACCAACTCATTAGGATTTTAAACATGAGCTTTTGCTTGGTTTTCAAGTCATTTGGAAGAATTTTATACTCTTTCTATTTAGTATTTGTAGGTATTTAATTTGAGGAGAGAAGGAAAGAAATTAGACAAAAGCATGAAATTAAAGAAGAGGACCGGAGCATTATCAGATGAGACCGGCGCTCCACCGGATGGGACCGACGAAACGCCAGCTGAAGGAGCCTACTGGACATCAGAAGAACGTGTACTGATGGAATGCGGGTCAGAACCTACGAACCGCCGATGCCAACTTCGGCCAGAACCTAGAGTCACTGCCCTCACTTGCGATAGAGCGGCGTTCCGCGGATGGGCACCGGCGGAACATCGGTGACTCGCAAGTGAGGCCTCCTTCAGAAGGGCAAAATCATCCAGCACAAAATCTGAGGAGCATTTTTTAACCTATTTTTGTATATTCTCTAGAAAGTACCAATGATTTCATTCTAGATTTGTAGAGTTAGAGAGAGAAATATTGAATAGCTTATCTTCTTATTTTTCCTCAAGGTATAAACCACCATTGAAGACAATTTTTGAGTTTGCTATTTTACTCTTAATGATGAATTTTATGAATTTGTTTATTAATATGCTTTTATATTATTAATCTATGAGTAGCTATATATTTTGCTAGGGGCGTGTGCATGTTTGGGGATAGATTGGATTAGGTATAGCTATTTTAATATTGTAATTACTCATTTTATATAACTCTGTTGTTTTCTCCCAAATTATAACTGAATTACCCATAGTTGAAAATGTGGGCTATGTCTACTTATTCTATTTTTTCTTGAAAAAGAGAAATTAAATTTGGTGACAAAGAAATGGTAGGCAATTTGGTCTTAAGTGTGTGTGGTTGGGCTAGAGATAGCCAAAACCCATAGTCATGTACCCATTAGAGATTTGAGGCTAGAGATAGTTCAAATCTTGCCTAAGCTATGGTGAATTAATTGACTGAGGCCTTGGGGTTTGACAAAACTCAAGGAATAGAGCACCCAATTGGTTGAAAAACATCAGGTGTCACTTGATCCACAGTTATTTATTATTGTGAGTAATTATTTGATTTTCTTATTCATATCAATCCAATCGAACCCCTATTAAAAGCATACCCCTGAACCTTGCTCATAATTGTTAATTTAATTTGGTTGCCTTGTTCTCTTGACAGCTAATTTTAAATTCAAATTGTGATCTCGCTTTTTACCCAAACATTTTATTTTTGTTTTCAAATGCATGGATGAAATTTTAGTTCAAGTCAATAGACGATTTTTGCATTATTCAATCGCTATTCCTTGTGTATTCGACCCCGACTCTTAGTTGGATATTTATATTGCGACGATCATTTACACTTCCTCCTCACGAGGATTGGATTTGAACGTAATCAATTTTGGCGCTGTTGCTGGGGAATAGGATTAGATAGCCCTTAGTTGCTTTTGATTTGAATTACTTTAACATCTTGTGTTGTGTTTTTACAATTGTAATTGTTTTTGGGTGTTTCTTAGGATGACTAATATTAGCCAACATTCGCAAGAAGGTTTAGTGGATGGTCATATGGACCATGAGGATGATGAACCCATGATGTCAGATATAGCAGGTGCCATTCGCCTACCACCCACGGTAGAAAATGCAGTGTTCCATGTGACCAACACAATATTACACCAGCTACAAATGAAAGGACTCTTCGGAGGTCATCCAAGTGAAGATGCAAATCGACATCTTCGAAATTTCCTTGAGATATGCCAATATTTCAACATCATAAACATATGTCAAGAGTTGATTAGATTGAGGATCTTCCCATTTTGTTTGACTGGGAAAGCAACCATGTGGCTTGAGGAACTCTCTCAGGGATGTATCACTTCATGGAAAGAATTGACTGAAGCTTTCTTGGATAGGTTCTTCCCTCCCTTGAGGATGTTTCAGCTAAGACATGATATTACCAACTTCAGAAAAATCCCAGAGGAACCTTTACATGAAGCATGGCTGAGGTTTAAGAAGAAAGTGGCCTTATGTCCAAACCACGGGATTCCGAATGGAGTGCTCCTTTAAAGTTTTAATTGTTTCTTGGATTCCATCAACAAGTTTGTGGCCAATAACTTGGTGGGTAGATCTCCCATGGACCAACACTATGGTATAGCAAGAAATCTTTTGGATAGAATGGACAAAACAAATTGAGCTTGGCATACGAGGAACACTGAAGTACCTGCAAATGGTGCTAGTTCGAGTGTTGTGATTGCGGAAATATGGAGAAGAGATGAAGAAAGGGATGGGACCCTAGAAAATAAGATGACCCAGCTAGAGTTGATGACAAAGCATGTCTTGGGAATCAGGTTAAAGAATGTTAATGATGAAGGGACTCAAAGTCCTATGCAATATAAGAATGAAGCTTCACCGCCGAGGTACGAAGAAGAGTGCCAATTCATGGAAAATCAAATGGGGGGGGGGTTCTCGATCGAGGTACAAAGGTGCAAATCAAGGCCCTTTGGTGCCCACGGGAAGAGAGTCAAGATTGGAGAAACGTGACAACTAAGGTTGGGTTGATAGAAATGCAGATGGGGTAATCATGATCAAAACCGTGATGGGGAACGTTATCGCCGAAGCTCAAACCCATATATTCCCCCTCCAAAGGATGAAAATCCCCAATTGCAACTTGGTGTGAGCGATGTGGAAATCTCCAAGATTGAAAAGATGCTGGCTAGAGTACTCAAGAGAGTGGAATCCACCGATAGTGGAGTCAAAGTATTGAAAGGGCAGGTGTCGAACCTTGCTCAAACAGTAAACTCCCACTCAGCATCAATTAAAAACCTGGAAGTGCAAATGAATCATTTGTCTTCCTAAATGAATCCCTGAATGAAGGTGATACTTCATAGTGACAATGTACCCAACCCGAAGAAGGAGGGTCACTGTATGATAATTGTTACTAGAAGTGGTAATGTTTTGAAAGATGTGGGTGTGAAGCCCAAATATGTTGTAGACACAAAAGCAAGTGGTGATGAAGTAATGGATGCGGTGCCAAAAGCACCAGAGGATGTTAATGATGAAGAAGGATTAGATGAGGGAGAAGTTGATGTGACTCCCATGAATGATGTTGTTGAAGAGGAAACAAGCAAAGAGGATTTGCACGACATGGGCCAAAAACTTAGAATTCCACCTCCTTATCCTCAGAGTTATCAAAGAAGAAGGAGGAAAATTAGTTTAAAAAATTCATTGAGAAGTTTAGTAAATTGTCCATTAATATACCTCTGGTGGATGTATTACTCCAAATGCCGGGTTATGCCAAATTTATGAAAGAATTTCTGAAGAAAAAGGGGTCATTGATGCTGGTGTAAGGGAAGTAACATACCACTGCAGCACTATGATGACAAGCAATCTCACTTCCAAAAGAGAGAATCCGAGAGTCTTTACTATTTCCTGCACCATTGGGTTGTGCATGTTCAAAAAGGCCCTATGTGATCTTAGGAAAAGCATAAATCTGATGCCTCTTATTATTTTCAAGAAGTTGGGGTTGGGAAATTCCAAACCCACCTCAATGAGGATGTTGATAGATGATCGATTCATAAAGAAACCGGTGGCAGTGTTGGAGGATGTCTTGGTTCGGGTTGATAACTTCATCCTTCCAGTTGACTTCGTCGTGCTAGATTGTGATATGGATGTTGAAGTACTTATCATATTGGGGAGACCATTGCTTGCAATGGACAGAGCTTTGGTAGATGTGGAGCTTGTTGAGATGAAATTTTGAGTTGGAGGTGAGGAAGTCACCTTCGAGGTTTGTCAAACCACTAAGCCCCGGGATGAGTACAAGGTGGTAAGGGTTTTGAATAATGAGGCAGCACAAGATGAAGTTTATGTTGATAAGGCTGATTCAGAGGATGACCCTTCGAAAAACTGACAATTGAGAAAGTATCCATCGTGCCACGATGTTAAATAGGGTGCTTCTTAGGAGGCAACCCAAGTTTTTTTATGTTTTGATGCCTTGATGCTTTGTTGATTTTATTTTTGTAGGATGATTGGATGATAAAAAAGGAGAAAGAAAACAGGGTAGCCACTATTTTAGACCGGCGAAGCGCTAATGCTTAAGCGCGAGTCACCGCCCTATCGCACAAGAGAAGCAGAAGTTGGATAAGAAAAGGAGGAAGCCAGCGTCTCACCGAAGAAAACGCCGGAGGAATTTCGCAAAACGCCGATCTGGCGCGAGTGTGAACTACTACCCTTGGAGGAAATTGAAAAATGAAAGGGTGAGTTGCAAATCACCGCGGAATGCCAGTCAATCCTAGTTATGAAGCAGTGAACTGGGTATTTAAGAAGTCACCGACGCTTGAACTAGCGAACCATCGATACTCATCGGCGGTCACAATTCTAGCGCAGATGGAGGTAATTAATTGTATTTTTGAATTTTGACCGACCCATTGACTAACCTAACCTGTAACACTTTAAAAATTATCAAAACCAGTCAAAAACACCATTTTTACCTTTCCAACACTCTCTTTCTTTACCTTTTCACCTAACCACAACCCTTTCACCTTCCCAACCTCCCTCTATTAAATGCACTATTTACACTCACCTTTTCACTACGCAATCACAACCACTCTCTTCAACTTATAAAAACCCACATTCTCATTCTCTTCTTTTTACTACTACTCACGCAAACTCTTTCTTAGCAAAAGAATCTTTCACTCTTTGGAACACCATTATTGGTCAAGCACAAAGCTTTAATTTTTTCACTTCTTCTCAATTCTCAAATTGGTATGTGTTCATGAGCTCTTACATTGCTTTAATATTGTTTGATTGTTGAAAATGTGAATTAAAAATTGAGCCTGATAGAGTAGAAAGCTCCCACACTCATGTATCCCATTCCCCATTTTTTCTTTTTAATTATTGAATATTTCTCATTATGTGGGTATGTTGTGAGTTAAATATTTATTAAATATTGTGGCTATGCGTGTTCATTTTGGTTGGAAAATATGAGGTGAAGTGTGTGTTGGATATAATAGTTAGGGGTGAAGTCTGAGTAACCCAATGTGCTATAAAGGCACGATTTTCCCGATGATAGATTGGGTGATGTCGTTCTTAAGGGCAAATCGTCATGTTTTCATTAATTTTCTATTTTAGTAGATGAATCTCAATATGAGAGGGTGTGCGTAAAACATATTTTTTTTAGAGAATTTTTGTTTAAATTGGTTTGGGACAGAACTGATAGGTGGCGTGTCACCTGCGAGTCACCGGTCAAGGCCAGCGAAACACCGACTGAAGCGCAAGTGAGGGGTTTGAGGCTTTAGGCCACTGCCCAGCACCCGCAGTTCGCAGACGCTTCGCGGATCATGACCGCTGAAATGTCGATGTAGTGTAGGAAGGATACCAATTCAACACTGATATCTGCCCAGAACTGCGGTTCAGATGCGTCTCGTGGGTTGCCACCTGTGTTTAGCCGCTTCAGTCGCCGGTGCTATAGATGTCTGCTTTTAATATTTCACCTTGTTTTCATCTAATCCTTAGAATTTTGTTATTTAACTTAGCATAGTTGTTGCTTTTTATTTTTCATTATTAAAAATATAAAAAGAAATATTGTTTTGTTGCAGCACTAACATGGCCTTGCAGAATTATGACTTCATCCAGGCAGTCAGACAAGGGTAAGGCACCCTCCACTTCAAAAAGCAAGAGCAAGGGGAAGACCAAGTCAAAGCCAGCAACCACCAACACCAGGGAGGAAATCATCTTCTATGTGCCCAACATGAAGGCACACTATGCCATCTGTGAGGACAGATCAATCACAACGGAGAAAGATTTGATCTGGCGGGGATGAGGAATGAATTTCCTAATATCATTGCCCAATTCAACCACCGTCAATGGCATGTATTTTCTGAGCCTTTGTTGGACTACTATACTAACTTGATGCTTGAGTTTTATGCATCATACCAGCCACGACAAGAGGCTATGAAGAATAAAGGGAAGGTTGATGAATTTTCCTGCCTTCCTTCAGTCCGAATCAAGGGTGTGAAAGTTGATATCACCCCAACCGTAATCAATGCATTGTTCTAGGATGGTGAGATTGATCTAGGGACTGAGTATGCAGATAGAGAGGCCAACAAAGACAATCAGTTCAACTGGATAGCCCCAATCAATGCCAGTGGTCAGCCACTATGGGCCTCTATGGGTGGGGAGATTTTGTGGCATGATCTCAAGTTCGAGGAAAAACTGTGGCTGGAGTTTGTGTGTGGCCAGATCATGCCATCAAGGAATGACCAAAGAGTGAATCTGGAGGCTGCTATACTTATCGCCTGTATCATGACAGGGGTGCCTATCAACTTTAGGGAGATCGTGGACAACCAAATGAAGAGAAAGGCCAGGCAACAGGGAACATAGATGCCATATGCGGTGCTTATCTCTTAGCTACGCCTCAATGTAGGGGTGACACTATTCCCTAACGAGTCTCCTAGCTCCACCATCGGTGTGATTAATATGGAGAGAAAAAAAGATGCTGAGGCACCCAATGTGAAGAGAAAAAGACTGTAAGATTTTGAGGCTCTTGAAGGCTCTACCTCCCATGACATAGAAGAGAACCCTATTTCTCCCTACCTTAATATTCCACATCTCGAGACATCAGGTCATGCATCGGGGGAAGCACCATTTTGAGGACCTTCACTACCACGTATATCCTCTTACTCAGGTGGAATACAAAAGCTGGCTGAAATGACTGCTTCTCATGAGAGCCAGCTCCAAAAGCTAGCCCAAAATCTCCCCACCTTATTGCTAAAACTGTAAAGCGAGAGATGAAGAATGTTTATGATAGCTTGAACAAGCTCTTCTCTCGAGTAGATGTGGTGGAGGGAGCTATCCCTTCACTCCGAGCGGAGGTGAGGGACTTGAGGGAATGGGCACCACTAGCAGACTCGGATTTGAGTGCTCTAGGCGCAACTATGGCTGTCCCCATCCAAAGCCCGAGGCCCTATCAACGATCTATTTGAGGGCTTAGACGGGGAGGAGGAGACATATTTAGGCATCCTTGATGATGATAAAGGTGCTGATGATGAGGACGAGGAGTAGCCACTTCAGGGAGTTCCCATGACCCTTTCTGTTTTTCATGCATACATTGCGGACAATGTATTGTTATAATTGGGGGTGGGTTGAGCTCTCTTTTTCTCTCTTCTGGTTATTATCGATTTTTTGTGCCCTTATGGAGCTTGTTGTTGATATTTGTGTTGCCGTTGCCGGGCTGAAATTTTGATGTTCTGAATGATTGTTAGTTATTTTATTGTGATGGAAGGCCCTCATCGGGCTATTTGTTAAATGAAAAAATATTTTGTTAAATTGTTAGTTCCATTTATTGGGTTTGTGTTCAATTTTCAAATGTTTCATGACCCATGTTTTGATTATCGCCTTTTATTTATAGTAGTGAGTGAATAAACTCCAAGGGTATGAACGTGAATAAATTCCAAGGGTTTTCTTCATACCACAGTTCTTTTCCAAGGAGCGATCTTCTTTTTTTCCTTTTATTATCAAACTGGAAGGCATTTACCAATGATGGATTTAGAGGTGACTTTTTTAAGGGAAAATATCGAGTTTAAAGTTCTTTTTGAGTCAGTGATTGCAATAGCTTCTAAGAGGTACCACTAGAAAAATTTCTTAAATGGCATGGCTGTTAAAAAATGAATTTTGAGAAGGAAATGGATAGTTGAATTTGAAAGCTAAGTACTCTTTTGTCATAAGTTACACATTCATTGTTTGTCTTCTTGATTCACATGATATCGTATTTTATGACTCTTGATGTGATGATGAAATTGGTGTGAACCCCTTGGAGGGTGATGCTTTGTGGAAATTTTTTTAGTTTAATTCTCTTGCATGAACAATTGTCTAGAACTTGCCCCAAGTGTGACTCAAGGCGAAATTCTAGATGTAGTTGCCCTTGGAAGATGATTTTAGGATTTCTTTTGGATAGCTATTTTACCCATACGACTTCCTTAAGCATCAATCCTTGCTAGCCAATGTTGAGCCTTTAAGCCTTTTTCTTGAAAACCACATTACAAGCCTATTACCCCTTTCGTAATCCCTCTTTGGCACCCATCCTTCCTAGTGCTAGTTGTAAGAAGGAATGCAAAAAATGATGCTTGAAGTCTCAAATGTGTGGGAATAGAAAAGAGAAAGATGAGGCAAAAGCCTAAGTTTGGGGGTTGCGAAAAGAAAAATGGGAAAATGATGTGAACTTCAATGTGAGGTAGCACTACATTATGAAAAGAATGAATGAATTATTTAGGTGAAAAGAATCGAATTGTAAAAGGTACTATCTCTTGCTCAAGTGAGATGAAAAGTGGTAACTAAGGAGAGATAAGGAGGGCTCTTGCTTCAAAAGTGAAAATGTTGTTCAAGAAGTGATAAGGTAAGGGTAATCTCAAAAGAAAATGGAATATGCAATAAGATTCAAAAAAAGAGCATTAGGGAGGTTCTATTCACTAGAACTTAAAAGTCATCCTACCTTTACTTTCATCATGACCTCCAAGTCCTAATTGATTTTTAAGTGTAGCGAATCTACATTAGTGGCGAGTTACACGAAGGGAAAACCTATGGTCAAGTTATGTGCATGAGAATTTCTTTATGAGAGTGAGCATATTTTTTTCATTCTATAATCCCTTGAGTATGAATTTCTTGATAATTAAATGAGATTCTCTCTAGTTTTGAGTAGCATCACCTCCTTTGGGAACATGCTTGCACGTGCCAAAAGATATGATTGAGACAAGAATGTAATGAGCTTGAAGGCAAACTTTGAATATGAATTTTTAATGACTTAATATGCTATATAAGTTTTCTGTGATCAACAATGCCCCTTGTTTTGAATAAAGAAATCAAATGTTAATCCTGCCAATTGATTGTGGTCATCTCTTGGAGCATTTGCATAAAGTGTTGGGTCTCCCCTTTTTCTTTGTGTTGGTGAGTGATCTTTGAGTTGTCTGGGTTGTAGTGGTCCCTTGTGTATAATCTCATGTAGAATGACATGCTTATTCCTATAGTTCAGCTGTAAAGAATTTCCTTGTTTGAGGACAAGCAATAGTTCATGTTTTGAGGTGTGATGAGTTGGTAATTTACCAACTCATTTGGCTTTTAAACATGAGCTTTTTCTTGGTTTTCAAGTCATTTGGAAGGATTTTATGTTCTCTCTTTAGTTTTTACATGTATTTAATTTAAGGAGAGAAGGCAAGAAATTGGTCAAAAGCATGAAATTAAAGAAGAGGATCGGAGCATTACCAGATGAGATTGGCGCTCTACCGGATGGGATTGGTGAAACGCCAGCTGAAACACAGGAGCCTAATGGATAGCAGTAGAAGGTGTACCGGTGGAACGCGAGTTAGCACCTGCGAACCGCCGGTGTCAATGCTGGCCAGAACCCAGAGTCACTGCCCTCACCTGTGACAGAGCGGCGTTCCGCAGATGGGCACCAGCGGAACGCCGGTGACTCGCAAGTGAGGCTGCCTTCAGGAGGGAAAAATCATCCAGCATGAAATATGAGGAGCATTTTTAAACCTATTTCTGTACATTCTCTAGAAAGTACCAATGATTCCATTCCAGATTTGTAAAGTTAGAGAGAGAAATATTGAATAGCTTTTCTTCTTCTTTTTCCTCAAGATATAAACCACCATTGAAGACAATTTTTGAGCTTGCTATTTTACTCTTAATAATGAATTTTATGAATTTTTTTATCAATATGCTTTTATATTATTCATCTATGAGTATCTAGATATTTTTCTAGGGGTGTGTGCATGCTTGGGGATAGATTGGATTGGGTATAACTATTTTAATCTTGCAATTACTCATTTTGTATAACTCTATTGTTTTCTCCCAAATTATAATTGAATTACCCATAGTTGCAAATGTGAGTTATGTCTACTTATTCTATTTTTACTTGAAAAAGAGAAATTGAATATGGGTGAGAAAGCAAGGTAGGCAATTGGGTCTTGAGTGTGTGGGGTTGGGCTAAAGATATCCAAAACCCATAGTCATGTACCGATTAGAGGTTTGAGGCTAGAGAT
The DNA here is from genome assembly GCA_018107945.1 of Datura stramonium. Taxonomy (NCBI): domain Eukaryota; kingdom Viridiplantae; phylum Streptophyta; class Magnoliopsida; order Solanales; family Solanaceae; genus Datura; species Datura stramonium. Next base: position 34,737 of record JACEIK010003981.1, read on the forward strand.
AGTTCGAATCTTGCCTAAGTTATAGCGGATTAATTGATTGAGGCCTTGGGGTTTGAGAAAACTCAAGGAATAGAGGAACCAATTGGTTGAAAAACATCGGGTGTCACTTTATCCACAGTTATTATACTTATGAGTAATTATTTGATTTTCTAGTTTATCTTAATCCAATCGAACCCCTATCAAAAGCATACCCCTGACCCCTTGCTGATAATTGTTAATTTAATTTGGTTTCCTTGTTCTCTTGATAGCTGATTTAATTGTGATCTCGCTTTCCCCCCCAATATTTTATTTTTATTTTCAAATGCATGGATGCAATTTTAGTTCAAGTTAATAGATAAATTTTGTGTTATTCAATCGCTATTCCCTGTGGATTCGACCCCGAATCTTAGTTGGATATTTATATTGCGGCGATCATTTAAACTTTCTCCTTGTGAGGAGTAGATTTGGACGTTAGCAGGATTCAGTCCCTTGCCACAGATAGGTCAAATGATCGATGCCACTATCGGACATGGTATGTTGAGCTTTTTTTATGCTTATTTCATATATAACCTGATTAAAATGGATCCAAAAGACCAAGAGAAAGCTTTTTTTGCAACCAAATATGGAACATATTGTTATAATATAAAGCCATTTGGTTTCCAAAATGCCAGAGCAACTTACTGGCAGTTGGTAAATCGTATGATCAAAGAGCAAAAAGTAATACCATGGAGGCTTATACTGATGATATGTCGATAAAGTGTAGGAAATTACTTTAAGCATTTTATGGAAAACCGTCGATATTTTGAAAAAATATAACAAGAAGCTCAACCCGGAGAAGTGCGTCTTTAGAGTCGGGTTCAAAACAATCCTTGGGTTTTTGGTTTCAAACAGGGGAATTGAAGTCAACTGAACAAAATAAAAGGCATAAAGTAAATTCTAAAAGTATTTACAGATGTTAAAGAAGTACAAAGACTCACTGAAAGGCTTGTCGCTCTAAGTAGGTTCATATCAAGATTCTATGAAAAAATTCATAAATTTTTTTCACTACTGAAAAAGAAAAAGGACTTCAAATGGACGTCAGAATGCCAACAGGTGCTGAGAGACTTGAAGAAATATCTACCAAATTCTCCATTACTGTCCAAAAGAAGAGGTGAGTGAAGAGCTGTTGTTGTACCTTGCAATTTCAAGAGTAGCAATTAGTGCAATGTTAGTTCGAAAAGAAAAAGGTACAGAATTTTTGATTTACTAGGTTAGTAGGACCATAGCTAACATGTAGACGAGATATCCGCATTTAGAGAAGCTAGCTTTGGCAATAGTAATGGAAACAAGAAAGTTAAGACCATGCTTCCAATGCCATTGCATGTGTCAGAAATGATCAAATTTGAAAATCATTTATATTTTTATTCTGTAAAAATTTAAGTTTCATTTTTAAATGAAGTTTGACGATACAACTCTTATTAGTTTAATAGTTTACCCAAGAGTTACCGGTTGATTGGAATTGCGAGATGGATAGATGTTACAGATGATGAATTAATTTCTTTTATAAGAATAAAATATATATAATCAATTTCAGAATAGAAAGAGCTTGCAGTAACTTGGGCCTAGTTGTATAATTTGAGTACAAAAAAACTTTGATTTGAAAATTAAAGAGGAGGTATGATGAGGTATTAACTTCGTCCCCATTAAGGAATATTATACAGAAATCAAAGCTCCTTAGGGAGATTGGTGAAATGGGAAATAGAATCCAGTAGCTATGATGTAACTTACAAGTCATGAACAGAGATAAAATAACAAGTCTGATCTTGGGCATAATTGCATGCCCAAGTGCTACTTTATAACTCAATTTAGTCTTGTTTATCTACTTATTTATATACATTTTCATGTGATTTTATGTAA
>JACEIK010003981.1:52056-81065 GCA_018107945.1 Datura stramonium
GTAAAAGTAAGTCGAATATTTGCATAAAATAAAATAAATAAATATATACATATATAAGCAGCAATTAAGGCGCAGGGAGGTCAAAATTGGGTGTCAACAGTGTTAATATGCTTTTCATTTCTATGAAATGAAATGATGTCTGTGCTTTGGGTCCTGAGGCTTAAAGTGGTTCTTAGCTTGCTTATCTTGTTCTTCTTAATTGTTCACTCTGCGTAAGATACTGGATGACTAATATCCTTAGTTTGAATCAGGTCTAGAACATGGAAATATATTTTGATTAGTGTAGCTTCAGCGGCCATGAGTTGGTAGTTTATTGCACACTGCTTTGATTATTGTTAAGTTATTTGTCTATTCTTTTCAATGACGTCAAAAGGGGGGAAATGATTAGGAGATTAGATGAAACTAGATTTGCATGCATGTGGGGATATCTAAGCATAATAAATCTTAAGTTTGTCATCGTCAATTAGGGGAAATTTGTTTGACCTAGACCTGCTTGTGGTTATAACTATATCATAGTTTTGATGACTGGAAAGTGAACTAGGTTCACTATAGCAAATAATTATGTTGTTCTATAGTTGCAGGTAAATCAGGTTCATTATGCATATTTACAGCAAGACTGAGGACTAATCAAAAAGGAAGTTGAGTTCAAGTAGAACTCAAGAAAAGTAAATACTCAAAAAGAAATAGAAGAGAGTGTCCTCGATGATGAAGAATTCAAGTCACAATATAACTTGAGATATGTAGTTATCCAAAAAGACAGAAAAGGATAGTTTTCTTAGCAAACTCAAAAACCCACAATGAGAGGAAAAGGGTTGACAAGTTTGAGTAGGATAAGGAAATCAACAATCTTATAAATACTCATGGGGAAGAAGAAACTGGGTGGTCATCACAAGCGAAGATTGAGTGCTATTAAAATAGAAACTACCATTAGAGATCAACACAAGTCAAGATTGCTGAAGAGGTCGAACCGGTTCAATTGTCTTAAGAGATTGAATCAATATTCTTTCAAGTGTTGTGGGAGATAGTTTATTAGTAAGGAGGGTGCAGAGTCTTAGTTTAGAGTTCATAATCTGAGTATAGTTTATTGATTAGAGTTAATCATTGATTATGAGGTACTAGAGTAAGTCCCTTTAATTATCGAGTAGTAATCTAAAACTACTGTTTGAAGTTAGTGAAGTTGATTGAAAATCCTATTTCATAGATTGTGGTTTTTATTCCCTTAAGTCAAGAGGTTTTCAACAGTATATCGTGTCTCTACTGTCCTATTTAGATTCATAATTTATATTTGAACCTGGTTTAATTACTTGATGACACGACCTAAAGGGATGAGTCGTGTGGGAATCTACATCAACTCTAGCTCGGTAGTAGAACCTCTTTTGGAACAACATATAAAACTATCACAATGTTTCATTACTTTTACATAAATCAATCAATGTTTAAATTTACAAGAAAGCCTCACCAAAAATCGTGACTCTTCCAAGATTTAGTCTAGACAGATACAAGAGTTCTACTTGAAATACTGAAAAAATAAAATGACAAGCATCGTCTGCGGAGAGAATGCAAAAGCTAATGCTGAGTGTCACCTCGTCAACCATGAAACTACAAATCACCTGCCACAACCTACACCCATAAAGGTGCAGCAAGGTAGTAGCAGTACACCATATGTCCTGGTAGGCGTCATCGACCAACTAGGATTAGTTTATGCAACAGTATATAATTAACATAAAATTGACCAACCTTTACTATCCACAACAAACATACATAGGCTAAGTATAATTCTCGATTAGTTCCTCATTCAAGTACACAATTAAATGCCTATATGTATACACACATATACATGCACTCTAATTTTCCCTACTCAATTTAACAATCAATTCATCAACTTTCCAATTCCTATACTGGTATCGTCATCTCACTGTAGCGATGCCTGACCCGCTACTGTGATCCCGTTCCAGTGGAAAGCCGTCCGTTGCAGCACAACTTGCTTAAGAAGTAGCCCAACATCACTGATACTTTTTTGTTCAACACTCATTTTCAAAGACTAAGATCCCCTTACCTGTCACGCCCCACCTTGGGAGGCATAGCTGGCACCTGGTTCCCTACTAGGATCTGAACTAACTTAACTAGGCCTGTGCATTCCTGATGCAGGCTTACTCCTCAAATCAAGAAAACAACGGGCTATATCTCGACTGTAAATACAACCTCCGACCGACAAGGCCTTATAGCCACCTATAAAGGAAAACAACTAACCAAAAACAGGCAATAACAGGGAATCCTATGCGGGCCGACAAGACTACCATGATGTCTAGTTATGACTGTAAAGTAAATCCAGTGCTAGACTAAACTATGGCCGACAAGGCCACTAACTGACAGCTAAACAAGGCCCCACACGACCAATATGTAAACTAAAACACATATGGGCCCCACACAGCCATCAACAGCTAACCATAGGGAAATAGAAATAATTTGCAAGCATCTAGGAGTAATATGATGGTCGGGACAGGGCCCTGGCCTATCCAAAACTGTACAATCAAAAGAAATAATACTTCTATCTACAAGCTCCGGAGGAAAGGAGCCGACTTTTCTGACAATCCTGGCTGAAGGCTAAGAGGGACCAGCTCCTCGTCTATCCGCACCGCAGGCAAGTAATGTAGTGGCCAAAGGGTGGGAGTCAGAACAATATATACTGAATATGTAAGACAATAACTGAAATTGACTGAATAAAACATAAAATAAGCTGAAATTAACTGAGTGAAAGAGATGGAAACATAACCTGAATACTTACCTTCCTGCTGTCTAATCTACCAATAAATAGTGTAAACAAGAACCTTACCTAGCCTCCATAAGCCGAAAGGTACAACCAGCACAGAATAATCCACTTGGGGCCCCCATNAATCCACTTGGGGCCCCCATAAGCCCTGGTGGGTACACTTCAATCTATATACACCTAACAAGGTCATACTGAGTCATCTAATAACTATAGCCGTCCTTCCAGTCCCCTGGGTCTGCAATTGAGCCCTCGACCCCTGAACTATAGCTGTGTCTGAGTCTGGTGGACTCCTGGTGTCTGTACCCCGGGTACCGAACTCAACGGGGTGTGCCGATATGGCATAAGAGTAGTCCAACCATAGAATGGACTGTATGAGGACCTCAGACCTCATCTTCGTCCCTCATGAATGGCATACCGCTCCTTGGAGCGACATCATCTAGCCCCTCGCGGGCGTCGACACAGCTAGTAACTCTGGGGTAGGTTATGGAAGGCTATACAGGGCATAGTCAATCTCAAACTAAACATGGAATATTTGTCTCAGCTAATAACAACAACTAATCATAATAAATATAATTATGGTATTCTTACTGGGATTCAAACTGAGTTATGATACTGAAGAAACTAACTTGCCAAAGGGGTTCGCCTTAACATACCTGGATTGGTGATTTCTGCTTAACTGGCGAGTATCAGATTATATTCAACAACTCTTCTCAATTAAAGTCGTACTACTGGGAAAATGCAACTAGTTTCAGTACTAAATTTGGCAAAAACGATAACTGTTAATACTAATATTGACTATACTTTAATAAAATAAAACACGGCCAAAAACGTATAATTTCCCGAGAATTCAGAAGGGAGAAATGCTTACTTGAAGCCTATGATCGTATTGAAATCAGCTTGGAGAAATTCTAACTTTATCTCGGTGAGGTGTCACGACCCGAATGTACACACGGATCATAGACACGGTACAAGGGACCCCGAGAGACCCCAAGTCGACCCATGACACATGCATATATCTAATCTCATTTAAATAAGAGAAAATACTAAGCACAAAACATAGCGGAAACGTAAACATAGAGTAATAACCGAAAGTATTGGGCATATACATAAGCTGAGTTCTACATCCTGTCTGAAATCCTATACTACATAAGATGGATTGATGGGGAAACATCCCCAACTAACCCGAACAATACTGAAACACAAGATAACATAAAAGTCTGTCAAACGGCCCTCGAAACATGAGGACTCACCAACGATCTAAGAGCGTAAGCTGAGATGGACTAAGGATGAAGATGAGCCTGAGATCCGGACCCTATATCATGGAACGATACAACATAGAAAGTATGCGATCAATATGTGAAATGTACCGAGTATTCAAGGTAAGTAAAACAGATATTAAAAGTAACATAAACTCAAAAATAAACCTAGGAGGAGCAAATCATGCTTGTATCATAAACTTCATAAGAAAACATAAGGCTCAAGACTTTCAAATCATTCATAAATCATTCATTATCATAATCGTATGTAAACTTAATCAAAACATAACTTGAGCCAATAACGTAAATATAACAATACATAAAACATGCGGAACAATGGGAGAACTCTTCATAACCGACACCATCATGGTAGAGCCTTTCATAATGCCCTAACTATCTCGTTCAAGTGGGCAGAGCCGACCCTGACTTGCCAGGTGAGGGTCGTGCATAAAGTGTGATATCACATTTGAGGGGATCATTATCAATACATCATATCATTAGAAACCCATGGTGGCATGTGGTTATGAGACACCAGCATAGTCCTTTGAACGCAGGGCTGCTCGGTGCTAGACACGGCTCCCCAAAACATGCATATAGGCTCATACATAAATCAATAACGTAATGCATTAAGATTCATTGGCTAAAATATAACAATTATCATCATTTATCCCCTTAAAACATGCTTAGCCAAGAATCAAGGCCCTTTCCATCGGCCAACATTATAAATCGATAAATCATGCAATTCATTTATAAATGGTAAATCATTCTTCAACATGTGGGCATTGCCCAATACTTTGACATACTCAATTCTTTCAAAGATATGCTCATAAACATGGGTAACTTGATATCACGCCTTTCCATCATCGATACACTCAAAATATTGAATATTCATCATAAATCATAACTTTCATGAACTCTCATCAATGGGCATTTTAGATTTAAAAAGCTTGAAAAATAATTTTAAAGAAAATAATATAAAACCTGCCCATCATTCATAATTTAATAATTAAAACTCAATTAAATCATACCCATAAAGAAAAATCACATTTTCATACATTTGGGTAAAACTCCATAGAATTTGAATAGGAGAATTCATGATTTAAATCGAAATTTGGGCATGGGTGTGAAAGGATTTCACCCATTCTAAAATCCTACATACCTGGGAATGGATTGATTTCAAAGTTCCTTGAATACCCACAAAGAAATTGATAGAAACCTGGGAAGAAGACCTTGAATCTCCCTAAAACCTTCTAAAGCTCTTGCATGGGAATGGACATGCATTCAGGACTTAACCCATCTTAACATATTCAAAAAAATACACAAAACGACATAGTTTAGGGTCTCAAAGCATGGAAAATTCAAAAATGCCCTTAATAAAATTTCCCCTAAAAACTACTCCGGACGGACCAACGACTGATCCAACTAGTCGTTGCACAATGCCACGACTCGTGGTATCGATTCGTTGGGTCCACTGCCTCATGACATCCTCAGATCCTTCCAACGACTCATCAGGATGAGTCGTTTCTATAATCAACGGGTCGATGGATCGACTGTTGTCAACCCGTTGACCATTCTGACTTTCCTTTCCACGAGCCTCACCAGGATTTGTGGTGTCTTCCAACGAGTCGTGGTCTTCATCCGTTGTATGCACTGGAATTCTCAACCCACAAACAACGACTTGAAACAACGAGTCGTTTCTCCTCACCATGAATCATGGGATTCCCCGTCGTTTCCCAATCAGCCTAAGTTTAGTCCTTCCAATGACTAGTAGTGGTATCCGACCACGAGTCGTTGAGTCGCCCGTCCTGTGATGTTTTTTCTAGTTTTCTTCATTTTTCAAATTCAACTCCCGCGTCTATTCTTAGGCCTTTTTGGGGTATTACACGAGGTTACGATTTGCCGGGAAAATTTCGTGAAAATAACTCCGTAGTAATACTCCCTGCAGCCTTAAACTTTGATACCCAAAGTTAATTTGAATTTCGACGGTATTTAGCATAAACGGATGAAAAATATTTGATTCCCTCGTCTCATCCTCTCTTTGGCCGAAGTGAAAATGGAAATTAACTTAAAATTGAACTAAGGGTATTATATATAGAATAGGGTGGCGGTAGGGGGGCGCCCTGCTCCGCCTAACATGCCAAGAAGGCCCCACGTCATGCCTGGCATCGTACCAGGGATGCCCCGCGTCGCGCATGGCATCGCGCCAATGTGCTGGCTGGTGTCCTGCCGGCTAGCACGTCGTGCTGGCCCTGTGCGACCTGGTCTCGCTCTACCCGACTTTCAAGGCTTCTCTACACACGTCGTACCCTCTTTATCTACCACAAATCCACACGTATGCTTACTAATCGCCAACTGTTACGGGGTGTAACATCCTCCCCCCTTAGGAATATTCATCCTCGAATGTCAATTTTTAACTTACAGGAGTTTAACTCTTTCAATTATTATTCTGGAAAATTTTTTGTAGTGTCTCCCCTGTAACATGGAGTACCCGGAAACCTTGAAACCCTGAAATGTGGAAAAGTCCAATATAGATGCCTCATATAACACTACAATAACTTTTTCCCTATCAAAATTGCAGTCAACTGAATAATACATGTAACGTAAAGTATAAAACAACAACTGAATCAACATTTTTACCTTAACTTCATAGTTTAGACTAAGCCTGGAACAAAGGAGGGTATCTGAATCTCATATTGTCCTCATCTTCCCAAGTCATTTCTTCTCTATTCTTGTTTCTCCATAGTACTTTAACCGAGGCAACATCCTTAGTACTCAACCTACGAACCTAGTGATCTAATATGGCCACTGGGACTTCTTCATAAGCTAACTCCTCGGTAATTTGGACGTCCTCAACTGGCACAACTCGGGACGGATCCCCCATGCACTTTCGTAACATCGAAACCTGAAAGACCGGGTGAACGAATTCCAATTCTGAAGGAAAATTTAGCTCATATGCCACCTAACCTATTCTCCGGAGTATTCGATACGACCTAATAAACCTTGGGCTAAGCTTACCCTTTTTGCGAAACCTCATTACACCCTTCATTGGCAAGACTTTCAAAAACACCCAGTCGTCTACATTGAACTCCAAGTTCCTACGCCGTATATCAGCGTAAGATTTCTGGCGTCTTTGAGCTGTCAACAGGCATTCTCTAATGAGCTTCACTTTCTCCTCTGACTTACGGACCATGTCTGGTCTAATTAACTCTGATTTTCTGACTTCGAAGCAACCAACTGGAGATCTACACTTCCGCCCGTATAAGGCTTCATAAGGTGTCATCTGGATTGCCAAATGATAACTGTTATTATAGGCGAACTCGATAAGGGGTAAATGTTCATCCCAAATGCCCCCAAAGTCCAGCACACATGCCCGTAACATATCTTCGAGCGTCTGAATTGTATGTTCTTCCTGCCCATTTGTCTGAGGATGAAATGTTGTACTCAGATTAACTTGTGTTCCCAAGCCTCTTTGAAAAGACTGCCAGAAACTAGCTGTGAATTGTGCTCCTCTGTCAAAAATAATAGACATTGGAATACCATGTAATCTAACTATTTCCTTGATGTAAAGCTCGACATAATCCTCAGCTGAGAAAGTGGTCTGGCAGAAAATGAGCTGACTTTGTCAATCTGTAAACAATCACCCAGATGGAATCAAATCTGCATCTGGTATGGTGTGACCCTGTCACGAAATCCATATTAACTGCCTCCCATTTCCACAAGGGCACTGCTATCTTTTGTGACAATCCGACGGGTTTCTGATGTTCTGCTTTCACTTGCTGGCAATTTGGGCATTGTGCTACAACTCTGCTACACTCTTCTTCATTACCGACCACCAGTAAATCTCTTTTATGTCATGATACATCTTTGTTGAACCTGGGTGCAAAGAATAACGGGAGTAATGTACCTATGCCATGATCTGCTGGCGAAGTTCTGCCACATCTGGATCGCAGAGGTGACCCCTACATCTTAAAATCTCATCTCCGGTTACCTCGAAAGTTGATACTTCCCCTTATTGTACCTTATCTCTAAGCTGTGCTAACTGAGGATCTTTATACTGTCGCTCTTTTACCTCCACTACCAGGGATGATACTGCTGTACTCTGAATCACCGCCCCATTGTCACCTGAATCTATTACCCGAATGGCTAGGCTAGCTAACCAGTGTAACTCCCGAGCCATTTCCCACTGCTCCAGCCTTATATGCCAAACTCCCTATGGATCTGCGGCTGAGGGCGTCTGCTACGATATTAGCTTTCCCTGGATGATACAAAATATTCACGTTGTACTCCTTTAGCAATTCTAACCAGCGACGCTGCTGTAGATTCAATTCCTTCTGTGTAAAGATATATTGGAGGCTCTTATGATCAGTAAAGATGTCCACGTGCACCCCATACAAGTAATGTCTCCAAATTTTCAAGGCATAAATTACCGAGGCTAACTCCAGGTCATGGGTGGGGTAGTTCTTTTCATGTTTTCTCAGCTGTCTCGAAGAATAAGCAATTACCTTACCGTGTTGCATCAAGACACACCCCAGTCCGACACCTGAAGCATCACAATATACTGCATAACCCTCTGAACCTTCTGGCAAAGCTAGGACTGGTGTCGATGTCAATCTATTTTTAAACTCTTGGAAACTCTGTTCACATGCCTCAGTCCAATGAAATTTAGCTGCTTTCTGAGTTAACTTGGTTAGAGGTGATGCTAAGGTAGAAAACCCCTCCACAAACCTCTGTAATATCCAGCTAACCGCAAGAAACTACGTACCTCAGTTGGAGTTGTGGGCTTAGGCCATGTATTTACTGCCTCAATCTTCTATTAATCCACCTGATACCAACATCTGATACAACATGACCCAAAAAGGCTACTGAATTCAACCAGAACTCGCATTTAGAAAATTTTGCATACAAGTGATGATCCCTGAGAATATGGAGCACTATTCGCAAATGATCTCGGTGATTTTCTTCTGAACGGGAATACACCAGGATGTCATCAATAAACACAATCACAAACAAGTCCAGATACGATCGGAAGATGCTGTTCATCAGGTCCATAAACACTGCAGGACCATTCGTCAGCCCGAAAAACATGACTAAGAATTCAAAATGGCCATACCTTATCTTGAAGGATGTTTTCGGGATATCTCTCTCCCGAACCCGAACATGGTGGTACCCAGACCTTAAATCAATTTTTCAGAAATACTTCGCCCCCTATAACTGATCGAACAAGTCATTTCTCTGGAGAGCGGATATTTGTTCTTAATAGTGAATTTGTTTAACTGCCGGTAGTCTATACACATGCGGAGGGAGCCATCCTTCTTTCTCACAAACAGGACTGGGCACCCCATGGTGAAGTACTCGGCCTGATTAGTGTAAGGGTTTAATTAGTTTAAACTCTTATTCCTATTCATTACAACTTGAATTCATAAACATTAGCTCTCAAGTTAATCAAGCAAGCTAGGAGGTCATGATCACCTTCTTCAACCTAGGGTTTCTTCAAGATTGAGTTAAGAGGTCTTCTTCCCTGTGTAAGGCTAACCTAAGTAAGGATTTCTATTCATTCTTATGCCCTACATCTATGCAAGAATTTATTGAGACTAAAGCTAGGGTTTTTGCCCAATCCTTGAATTGTCTTCTTTCCTATCTAGATATGTTAAATTGTCATTATTCAATTCTTCATAGTGAGTTGTTTATTGATGCCTCTTGATTGTAATCCTACATTATTGATTGTTGATCATATTTTCTTGATTCTTGATCCTTAATTCTTTATTCTTGATTCTTGATTCTTGATTGTTGAGGTTGGTTCATGTCTCTCATCCCATGAACCCTAGTTGCATGAAAGCATGATTTTTAAGAAGCATGATTTTGAAAGAATATATTTTGGAAGTAAATGCATTATTTTCATAAAGGTTGAGCATATTTTCAAGAGAGTATGCATAATGAGATTTTAGCATAAAGATATAATTTTTTTAGCATGATTTTCATAAAGCAACCAGATTTTTAAAAGAGTTTTCATGAAGAGATTTTGAGAAGAAAAGTGTGATTTTTAAGCATAATTTTCAAAGATAAAGTGAAGTCTTGTTTTTGAAACGCATGAGATATTTTGACCATAGAACCTCCCAAGTTTTAAAAGAATGTTTTTGAGTGAAAGGCTTTTCATTAAAGTTTAAATATTTTGAGCAAAAGGCTCAACAAGAGATTTTAAAATATCTATTATATTTATAGATAAAGTGCTTTATAAAAGTCATTTTCAGTTGTCTTAGATAGGCATAAGTATGTAAACATATGTTTGGGAGAATTATCTAGCATCGAGTTGGGTGAATGAGTTCAAACAATCTTTAAGCCCCAGAACTACGTAGCCAGCGTATGATAGGATCGTATCATTGGTTCGAGTAACTCCTCAAATAATTTCCTGGTAAGGACTTCAGTTGTTGAACCACAGGTCAATTTTATCTTCAGCCCTAGCAAGGCTTTGGATAGCCCTCCTCCAAGTGAGCCAGACGTGGGATCATTATGCACTCATTTATGATAATTTTCGGTTGTAAGAAACTCCCAATTTAAAGATATTTACAAAGATCATTATGATGCATGAGTTTTATTTCATAAACTATTTTACACATTGATCATATTATCATATTGTGTCCTATGCATCATTTCAGAGTTTCAGAATACAATTTTAGTTTGTTGATTCCAGTTATATCCTTCACTTGAGATATTCTTGCTAACATTGGTTCATTTAGCTATTTTACATATGGTACATTCCATGTACTGATGCCATTTGGCGCTGCATCATATTATGATGTAGATTCAGGTAGACAGGATCAACAGTAGACACTTAGGATCTCACTTCATTCAACTTTGATAAGGACTCCTACATTCGGATAGTTCCAGTCTTATTAAGTTGTTTTATTTTAGTAGAGCTTAAGGTAGTCGTTTTAACTATATCCAGGCACCTGTCTTCAATTATAGAGGCTTTATAGATAGAGTTAGAGTTGAGTCAATAATATTATTTCACAACATTGATTTTAGTTCAATTAATAAATCTTACCTTATTATATTGAGCCCATTGCAGCTTTAGCTTCCACAATACTTTATTGTATTCCCAGCTAGTAGTAAGCCAGACCATGGATTTGCTTGGATCACTAGGTAGTCTGAGTGCCAGCCACGCTCAGGGTATATGCTGGGGGCATGAAAAACTTGGTATTAGAGTTTTAGGTTCAAAGAGTCCTAGGGAGTCTATGAAGTCGTGTCAGCAGGATATCATTTTTATGGTTGTGAGGGCCCCACTTCTATAAATGAGGGACTACGAACATTTAAAAAGAGTTTCTCATTATTTGATACTTTAGATTGTGTAATAGAGTTGTGCCATAGGAAACATTTTGCAGATTTGTGTGTTGTTCTAATTTCACTGACTATGCCTCATCTTCGAGGTGATAGAAATAGCATAGCTCAAACTCCTATTAGTGAGGTGCTCTCAGATAGAGCCAGTAGAAAGCTAAAGGAAAACACAAGGGCTTAAGAGGAGCCTATTATTTCAGTTAAGTCTAATGCTTCACAAGAATGAACTCTTGTTATCATGAATAGTGTGTTGAGCCTACAGTAAGATGTGCTCTCAACCCCCCCCCCCCTTCTGTAACTTTGATGCGGATGGCATTCTTAGTTAGAGATTGTGTCTTTAAATGCTTGGGTGGTATTGACACCCTACAAATAATGTTATTTGGGTTGTGTGAGCCATGACTAGTAGAATGAACCTAGAGCCAAAAATATGAAGATAGAAGTGTGGAAGCCAAGAGTGGAGATAGTGATTGAGGGAAGTATGTAGCCATACTCTTGTATCTATAAAGTAAGTAATGGGATGGTAAGACCCTTGGTATTGACCGAAGAATAATAAGTTTTTTTTTAGAATTCATGGTGGTATTTAGAGGAAGAGTTAGTGGTAAAGATGTCTTGGAGCATATTTGAACTAGAATAAAAGATCATGAGGGCATGTCAGTGTGTTAGGAAAAGAATAAGTATAGGTGATTGGAGGCTAAGTCAGTAGTTGAAGTATAGCCTTGAATGTTAAAAAGAAAAGTTGTGCACCAAGGTGAAATGTAGTTACACTAGATTTTAAGCCCCTAAAGTGCTATGTGTGTGTAGTTAAGTATTCTTGAGTTGAGAAGCATGAAAAATAGTAGGCATGTACTATATGGTATCCTAAAGAGCCGAGGCTAAAGGATTTTAAATAAGGTAGATGACTTTGAGCCTCTCAATATAAGCCTTAACTTTTTATTGGGTGGATAGAGGATTGGATGTATGAGGTTGATACAATCAAAAGAGTATGAATCCAATAATGATAGCCTTAGAGGCAAAACGGAGCTACCTAAGAAAGAAATCTAGCATAAATTTTAGTATCGTTGAGAGAGAGTTTAGCAACCATAGGTATAGTAATACCCCGACCTACAAGAGTTATTTGATTGCAGCCCAGTCCAGAGGAGATGTCCAAAGACTTAGAACGTTGACTCTTGAGCTAAGAGGGAGATGATAAGTTGAAGAACCAAATCAAGTCTTAAGATTTCAATTGTGAAAAAGTCCTGGAACAGTAACTATGGGATGTCAACTGATTTTTAACCAGTTGTATTCCTAGCACTTCAATCAACATGATACTCTACTCATGTCATATGTATTCATGTCATGACCACGTCTGAGATACAAGTACTCTATGCATACCCATGCCCATACTCAGATTTCTAGATCGAGAAGCAACCTCTTCAGGCCTCAATCCCAGTCTTCCTCCATGATTCCACAAAACCTAGATTTATGTTATGAGACTCATTTTACACACACACACATACACACACACACACACACACACATATATATATATATATGTATAAACTCATGTCTCACAGTATGCTTAGTTTTATGAACTCAATCCTCAAGATATGCCTTAAAGGCTAATAAAATCATGCTACATCATGTATATGCTCAGATTAGATTTATTGAACGATTCATACTTTTGATTTCCTTACTCTAAGCCCTATGTACGTTAATCCATAATGGTAATGGTATTTATAATGTGTATGCTCAAAATAACCCTTCTATTGATATGCCCAGTATATGAAGTACTCGTGCACATTACACTTGATTCTTTAGACCTCAGCTCAAGTGACAAAGTCATGCTAAGTATAAGTCATGATTGAGTTGTTCCCTCACATTCCTAATGCACGTATTATATTATTTCAGTGATCCTTCTTTTGACATTATAGATAGTAGTAAAAGAAGCTATGCTAGGAAGATGGGAGAATTCTTAGATGATGTAAGCTACAGAGAAGCCATAAGATGATTATAGTGATAGGCTTGAACGTTGTGATGATATACTGTCACGCCTCGAGTTTACACCTTGGACGAAACACGATACTTGGAGTCACAAGTGACCCCAAGTCAATCCCTGGTCTATCATACACTGGCATTCTGAGTAACATAAAAATACATACAACGGAAGTTTAAATCAAAAATATAAATACTTGCAAGAAGTAAAGCTGGTTCATAATATTTGAAAATATTAAAAACAAAGCTACAAGTCTAATAAATCAATCTGAGTCTGAAAAACAAATCTGCGTCTGAAAGCCACTATGACCGATGAGCTACTGGGACAACCCCCCAGTTAACTCCAAATCTAAATAAAAAGGAAGGAAAATATAACTGAAGCAATAAATCTCTGTCCTCGGAGAATGAGGACTCACCAAATAGAACAACTGAAGTCTTCGGTGAGTGATCGGCTAGCGAGGCTGAGAATGAGATCATGCAGATATATCATAAAATGATACAACATAAAAGTATGTGTTAGTACTTTGAATGTACTAAGTAAATGAGAGAAACAAAACCCAATGGAGTAAGTAAAAAGGAAAATGTTGAACTGAAAAGACATGCAATGACCAGCTAAAGCAACTGAACTGAATAACTGAAATATTGAGATGGTCTAAAAGACCTGGTATGATGGTCAAAGCATGTTCTAAATATGGAATATTGATCTAAACTGAACTGAAACTGGATTGAACTGACTAGCGAGAGAGTCTATAACCGACATATAACCACGTGAGCTAGACGTGGAGTCCGATGTATACACCCCATCAGTAGGACCTAATATACCTTTCTAGGGTATAAAGACATGAACTGGGTGATCACAAGAGTCTGGGGCCAATCAGGCCAATAAATACTGTAACCTACGATGGCAACGTAGTTCTGGGAACCTGGGTGCGCTGGAACCCCCGTCCACTCGGTGCTAAGTCCTACTCCCACTGGATTATCCTAGAATGAATACTAAACTAATAGCTTGAAATTGAGGCCCAAAAATAGTCAGGAATACATATCTGAAAGTGCTTTAAGAGTCTTATCGGACCAGATTCTGAAAATGGGTTCTAAGACTAGTCAGAGCTGCTTATCTATAAGCATAGTAAGTGTCTAAAGAACAAACTAAAATATGAAACTGGGGTCCTAAGGCTAGTTAGAGTTATATATATAAAGTGTCATGACCGCCTAGTGGACCAATAAAACTGAATTCTGAATCTAATTCTAATAACTGGGAGGTACTAGACACCTCGGGAATTTCTGTAGTCAAACTGATCAACTGACATTTTCTGACTAACACTGAGAATTCTAACATTCTTACTAAAACTGAATTGACAATATTCTGATTGAGATTCAATGCTACTAACAACATGGGAGTTTCCGACACTGATAAAATCCAGCTAGAATTTGATATTCAAGAACTAATGCAAATTTCAAGATTTTTTAGTTCAAGAAATAGGGATAAATTTAACTTCACATTATTAAACATCATTTCATTCAAAAATTGGTGGAAAATATCTATAATTAACATGGTATAAGGATCGACATGATTTAGACAAAGGTATGACTAAGCAATTTTCTAACTAGCAATTTTCTAATATTCAGTAAATTTCTAGGCTACAACTAATAGAAAGAAATATGGAGGAATTTGGGGACACAAGGATATAACTATTCCCTTGTTGAATTCCCACATACCTGGTGAAAAATCCCGAAGAATTCCTTGAGAAACATAGGATAAACGGTTGCCCTAGCTCTTGCTCTGAAAAACTCTAAGAGAAGTTCTATGATCTATTTTCAGAAGGTCTGAGTGGGGAATGAAGAAAGATGTTTAACCCCTCTAATAAATCTGAAAATATTGTTAAAACGACGTAGTTCAAAGTTTAGGAGAGTAGGAAATTACTGAAATACCCTTTAAAACTCACAGGGGAAAATAATCATCAGTCCTCACGGGTGACCTAACAGGTCGTGGTCTGTGACCACGACTCATGGTCACACTCGTGAGGTGCACCGCCTGGAACACACTATTGGTCACCACGAGGGACCTAATGAGTCGTGGTTAGTGATCACAACTCATGGTCACCTCTCATAGAATACGCTACCTTAAAATCCATGGAGTCCCCATGGGTGACACCACGACTCGTGGTGTCCCAAACGACTCATAGTGAGGACCCGTTGGGTACACTGCCAACCTTCACTAACTCTTGACCAAACCCTAACCACGGGCACCTAACGGGTCATGGCATGGACCATGACTCGTGGTGACAAGTCGTTAGGTGCACTGCCTCACCTTTTCCTGATTTTAAATTTATTCTTGACCACGGGTCATATCACGACTCATGGGGGTTGACCATTACTCGTGGTTGATAACGCTCAAACCATACCTCCTACCATAGTATGAAGCGGACGTTGTATATAAAAAACCCAATTAAGAGGTTGGGGTTGAACCCACAGGGAATATGGAAGAGCTAGACTAAAGCCGGTAAGTGAACTTGTTAGGTAGTTACTCCAAACTGGGGATTTTAAAGAAAACAGTAATTAAAAATACAGTTGAAATTATGGGTGAAATCAAGATTTAAATATAACTAGGGTTTGGTGTTCCCCATGGGTTCATAACTGCTTTGGATATACATACGTGATCATCACCAATGCTTACTTGTAGAACTGATAACCTAGGTTTATTCAAATGAACAACCAGTCCCTATTGAATGACTATACTCTATCACCCGATCAGGTCTCATGAGCGATTGCAAATTAACCGTTATCAATGCGTCCCAAATGTTAACTACCCTGCGACCACAACTCTAGTTAATACAATGATCATCAAGATTAAGGCTTTGTTGTAATTCTCTTTTCCTAATCTCTACCTCTTAGACCTAAGCAAGTAAAGAATTCGGGCAAGTCCTAACGTTGTACACCATTAAGAAACGTTTAAGCACGAAGAGAATACAATACAAGGGTTTTGCAATAGTTTTGAATCATTTTATGTAACCCTAGTTTGTTAATCCATCATGGTTCCTACAACCCTAGCTATGGAGGTTTTAGCCTCTCATAGTTGCAAGATTGTGATTTGTTTTCATAATACAAGACATAAATCAATACTTACAATTATAATTGAGACAAAAACTTCCTTGAATTAATCAGCAAAATCCTTAAGAACAATATGAAGATTAAGAAAAGGTTGATCACAAGTTGAACTACCTAATTCTCACGTCTCTATCTCCTTAATTTCATTGCTAATCAGTTTTAATCACTCCTAATTACTTATCGATGACTCTCTAATGAAAATAAAACATAAAAAATATTTATACAGACATAAAAATCCTTTTCATAAGCTAATAGGGTAAACTTCCATATCTGCTGCCACTCGTACCACGATTAGACCTATGGCCCGTGACAGGCTTGTACGGGTCGTACCTGCCATCCGTAGGTCTTTAGCTTGCTGAAATCTAGCTAAGTGTTGGGCTTTGGTACGACTTGTACCATCTTCCTACGAGTCGTATTGAGCTTCCGTGGTTTAATCTAAAGACTCTGAATTTTCTAAAGTTTGTCACGAGTGTCTTGGTATGACTCGTACCTTGCCTTCACGACTCGTACTGTAGTCATCCATACCCAGAGTCAGCCTTTGTGAAATTTCTCTGAATCTTTCCACGACTTTATACGGACCGAACTGGGAGTCGTGGAGTGCATCTTTCTCAGCTCATGCTTCTGAATATTTTCACGAGTCTTACTATGATTCGTACCATCAATGTACAACTCGTATTGAGACTGTTAGTTTGGCTCATTTTCTGCTCTTTTAAGCTTCTTTAGAAGAATCCTTTTCCAACACCTAAGTTTACCTGAAAACACAATAAAAATACCTCATATCCATATAAAAACACCTAATTCCATGCTATTTTCTTCAATTTTGAGTGTTGAAAGTGCTATAAATCCACAGCACATCAGCACCCTCAACTTAAGACTTTTGCATGTCCTCAGGCAAAGAAAAAAAACTAATACACGACGCTCAACTAGAAAACAAACCTAAGATACTACAACTAATACTTAAACAAAATTTGCACTTTACATGCAACAACTTCTAACCCTTTTCAATGAACCAACATCAGCTAATGTATTACAAGCGACCTTAAAACATAATAAACAGGGATCAAAACATGTCATCTAGATGTCAACAGGCAATCAAGTCATCACCAATGTTTTTCACATAGACCAATGGTAAAAGTAAACATAATCCATGTACCCTCACAACAAATGAAGTCCCCACTCATTGATATAATATTAAATATGTTTGGGACTAGAAAAATGAAACACTCACCCTCAAAAAGAAGTTCCAAGTACCATGTGTCAGATACCATAGGATTGCCCTTATTTTCTCTGCTTCGGTTTGTCGGATGGTCAAATTAGGATCACTATAGGACTTGATATGACTTGTAATGTAGGCTTAGGGCTGGACATGATAAAGATGAGAGATTTTTAAGTGACTATCCCTTCCTTGGAACTACATACATTGGCTTCACCTTTCACCTACTCCACTCTTTATTCTTTCATTTCTTTTCTTCCCTTTTCACGCTTTTGTATAAATTTGCATGGGTGTGATGTATTTTCAACTTTTTCAGCATTTTTATTTTCTTTTGAAATTTCTTTTTCAAGATTCTCAATATTTTTCATGTCTTTTCTTTTCACCACACCACACCTCATTTTTCACCTTTTTCTCATTTCTTTTCTTTTTTTTGTTCCCACCATTTACGCACCCCTACTCTAGCTACCCTAAACTTAGGCATTTTTTCTATGTGAGGTTCACGATATTCAAGGAAGGACCAGGGCCAAAATAGGTTCATTATAAACAAATGGGTACAATTCATTGGTTAATCAAATAAAACAAATGGGTCAATTAAGGCTCAAAATTGGGATCAAGAGATTCATGTGATTTTGGTAGGGTTATATAGGCTAAAAGTGAGTTAAACAAAAATGGCTTATGATCATATCCTAACCAACCATCCGTAGCCTATGCATAGACTAACTAGGCAAGTTCTAGATCTTATACAATACTGAACTACGTACTTCACCTCACCCTCTCATGGCATATGAACTATATTCACCTCACTTGTCTAGTTTACACATGACTTAACAAGACTACTCATGCTAATAAACTAGATTACATCAAAAGATCTATATAAAGCATGCATGCAGTCACAAATACATAGCTAATGCATCAAAAAAAATTTAAAACAGGATTAATTTTTTCCAAAAACCAAAACTAGTGCATTTTAATTGGCTGAGTACTCCTAAGTTATTTCCTAGTTAAAAAAATCACAAACTAAAAAATAAAAATCCTAAACATGTCGGTTCTACTAGATAGCATGTCCGAGGAAAAAGAAACACGGCAAAAATATCCCTCGGACGTATCAAAAATCCCAAAAATAACAAGTACACCCCCTCCCCTTTTTGAAAATTTAGCTTCGTCCCCGAAGCATGAGATAGAACCACATAGGGAAGGGAACATACCTGAGGCTACTCAGCCTTCACCCTATGGAGGGGATACCTCCACTGTAATCGTGGCGCTAGTGGTGGCCGGCGTACTCCTTGAAGAATCCACAGGGTGAGTGGTTACCTCCTCAGTGGTTTTGGACGCTTCAACAGCCTCAGTGTGGATCAGGGCTAAATCAGGATAAGGCATGGTGGAGCTACTCGCTCCTCTAGCTCGCTCCTGCAACTCTGACATATGTGCGTCATGATTCTGAAGGCTCTCTGCTCTGGCCCGCTTATGTTTTCTCCTCTCTTTCTTCCTCTTCTTTCTCCGACTCTCCTCTCCATCATCCTCAAGAACTCTTTTTTGTCCCTTATCTCCAACAGCTACAGTCGGCTCCCAATAAGCCACCAAATCAATCTCCTCGTCAAATTTTGCATCAAGGTCCTGAAGAGTGGGGGCCACTGTAACTGTCAGTTGTCGTGACGACAAATCGACTACTTGTCTTCAAAGAGCCCCCAAATCCTCACATAGACTATTGGTGTTTGTCTTCTCCGCCATCTGTACATTGAATCGGCTCTCAAATCCATCTACGTGAGCATGTAGATCCGGAGTTGCTGCATCTATCTCTGCCTTGTCCCATGTCTTTACATTATCCATCATGGATTGAATCTTTCGCTCTACCATGGTAAACCATTTGGCCAGCTTCTGGAGGAAGTCCTATGGCACCAAAACATGTATTGCTAGAGTCTGATTTTGCAAGCTAGGTGGTGGTGTGGCAGATGTGCTAGGAGCTGCCTCTGAATGACTGGCATCTGTAGCCGGTGTCTAGCTTCACTCCTGTGTAATAGGGGAATTCACCTGTGCACCCTTGCTGGCTGAGCCAATGGAACTGCTATGGGTAGCCGGGCTTGGCTTACCGGGTTCATTTCATCCCTAATAAGTCTGATATCTGAAATCGCTGGCCTCCGATTAGACGTTCCTCACCTCGTCGTACTGGCACCCCTGCCTCTGTACATAGCCTGAACACAAGACTCAGGAATAGGATGGAAGTGCTTACTCCCACCGTCCGGTCTCGTATCTCATCTGTAATGATCCTTAAGATGTTGATTGGATAGCGGCACATGAGGCATGCCATCAAAGATGCCCTATCAGCACTGAGGGTGTTGTTATTGATTGTGGGTGCTAGTCGGTGGTGTACTAGTGTCCTGCAAGCCTTACCAATAAAATTAAACGAACTCTTGGTAACCTGCTTTCTTCCAGCAATCCACTCAACTCCCTCCTTGTGCTCAACAATCACCTCTGCCAGCCATTGCAACTGCCTTTGTCTTTCTTCCAAGCCCAGCTGCCTGATCTACTTCATTGCCTCCACCTTGTACTCGTATTCTGGCATCATTCGTGTAGGCACTATGGTCCATACAGAATTCGAGCGATGGTCTGCTAAGGTATGTCAACCTCTAAACCTCGAACCACAACACTATCTAGATGAGGCTGGTCTTTTGTTTTATGCCTTTTCTTTGCCTTTATCTCCATGGTGGCCAAAATTTGGTGTAGAACTCCCGGACCATTTTTGTTGTAGTCTTGGCCATCCACTCGAAACCATAGAAACTGAATATCCTCTTCATCTCCTCAACTTCATTGAGTGAGTTAGTGAGGATCTGTGGCTCTTCCTGGATGCTCCGCCTTGGCTTGTTCTTGGCGGTGAGAGAAATGCACTGCTCATAAATCTCTCTAGCTCCCGACACTCTCCATAGGACTGTGCGGTTCTCTTTGGGTGGGGTCTGTTCTTGTACAGCATCTGAGGCCTCCTCTTCTAATTCATCATTACCACTTGCTTCCTTGGACCCTTGTTCTGCATTTGAGTCATTTGCCGACTCGTGATTATCTCCTTTAGCTCCCTTCTTATACTGGGGAGCTTAGGCAGATGTGGCAGTGGCTGCTTCAGCTTGTGCTCTTGCTTTCGACCTAGTGGTTCTAGTTTCGTCTGTGTCTGAAGTGTCTATCTGGTAGTCCTCAACCGAACCACTAGGGGAGTTTCCTGCTTGCCCAGCCTCAGACTCAGATGTTTCATCAATTAATGTTCTACGGGTTGTTGCTTTGGATGCCTTTCACTTCTGTGTCATTGTAACTGTAGAAAAAAAAGAATTAGAATTCCATATTTGAGAAAGAAGAATTATAAAAGAAAGTTTCAGATTCTCATTACGGGTCGACAGTATGAGTCGTACCAAGACGGTATGACTCATATGAAGACCCAACAATCCTTGATGTATGTTACGGCTCAAAGGTACGATTTGTACCATGAAGGTATGACTAGTACCCTGAGTCGTCTAATGAAGCTTCAACCATGGTATCTTCTGTAATTTTCCAAGACTCATGGTATGACCCGTATGTCGATTCCACGAGTCGTACGAAGGACTTTTCTGTGCACTTTGTTCAGTTTTCTGGTACGAATGCTCAGTACAACTCGTAGTAACAAACTACGACCCGTACTGTGCTTCATACCACTTTCAGGCCTTAGTCAATCTTGTTCAGTTTGTAGGGGTTCTCTTTTTCACAATTTGGGTACTCAGATTTCCCCCAGGTCTAGGCTTGTCATTCATCAATTAAACACTACTCATCCCTCCCCCTTTTTAATCATAACCCATAACCCAAAAATTTTAAAAATTAAATTTACGAGTTCCACCCAACAATGAAAAAAATGTGGCGTTTTCCAGTTGTTCATAGTTTATTTTCGTCCCTGATCATTGTATTTTCGAAATTTTTTGAACAAATTCTATACTCCCAGGGGTTCTGACAGTGGAAGCTTCAAGTAAGCAAAAACAATTTCAATATTCAATCCACTACTTACTTGCTTCTTCTTCGTTCGACTGAAAAATCACAAATATGAGTTGAGAGGAACTCCATTTGAGCAAGAAATTGCTCAATTCTTCTTTAGCTTTTGAGTTACGGGTTAGAGAGTTTGGGAGATAGGGTTCGTAGGTTTGTTTTGTTTGCATGGGAGAAGGGTCGGTTTTAGTATGAAGTTTAAATAGGTAAGAGGGTAGATTTAAAAATCTAGGCCGAGTCAGGTAATTTTGAAGTTTTTGACCCGTCATGACTCGTACCACGAGTCGTAGGACAACCCCACGACTCATGCTTCAAAAAATTAAGAAACTTACCTAGGGACCTACGAGTGCATCCTACGACTCGTACANCCCACTGACATGAGATTCAAAAAAGCTTCAATTTCATCCCACGACTCATGCTTCAAAAAATTAAGAAACTTACCTAGGGACCTACGAGTGCATCCTACGACTCGTACAATGTGGGTACGGTTCGTATGATGACTCGTAGGTTGGTGCTTTGAGGTACTTCTCTGAACCTCACCACGACTGCTGCTACGGCTTATAGGATGCCATCACGAGTCGCACTGAGAGCCGTAGCAGCTGTTGTTTCAGCAGGTTTTCAGCCTCCTGTTTTTGTTTTCCCTGCAAACTGAGCATACATTAGTTCAATAACTTGGGTTGCCTCCCAAAAAACGCCTGATTTAATATTGCGGCACGACGCAAGTCTCTTGACTACTCATAATTCGTCAAGTGACTCATATCCATCCTCTAGTGCTGAGACTACACTGAATTCCTTTGGTTGCTGCATCAACTGACAGATGTTATAGGTGACCTCTTCTTTGTTCAGTTTGAATTTCAATTGGCCCACCTCCACATCTACTAGGGCCCTCCCGATTGCAAGGAATGGTTTCCCCAAAATGATGGGGACCTCATAATCCACTTCGCAGTCCAGAATCACGAAGTTTGCTGGGAATATGTATTTGTCCACCTTGACAAGCACATCGAATAGGATCCCCACCGATTTTTTAACAGTTCTGTCAACCATCAGTAGCCGCATAGTGGGCAGTGTGTGGGCTCCCAAGCCCAATTTCTTGAACACTTCCAAGGGCATCAAGTTGATGCTATCTCCAAGATCACAAAGTGCCCTTGCAAACTCGACATTCCCAATGGTGCAAGGTATAGTAAAAGTACCGGGGCTTCCTTCTTCTGAGCTAGGACCCTTGTAGCTATGACACTACAGTGATGTACATTAGCAACCGACTCATAGCTCACAGATCTCTTCTTAGTTACCAAGTCCTTCATAATCTTTGCATATCCCGGCATTTGTTCCAATGCCTCAACCAATGGTATGTTCATAGATAATTGTTTAAGCATTGAAAGGAATTTCCGGAACTTACCATTCTCCACCTTTTTCTTCATCCTTTGAAGGAATGTGGCGGTGGTTGCGGGATAGCTTTGTAGATTTGCGTTGCCCTTGGTCAATGTCGGGTTCTTCTTTATCTCTTGGGGCCTCAGCATGCTCAACGCCCTCTATCTCAACACTTTTCTCATTATCCTCCATTATGATTTCTTTCATCCGTTCAACTACAACTGGAAACGAGGGGTCAATTATGGTCTTACCACTCCTAGTCATCACCGCCATGCAATGGCCATCGTTCTTTGGGTTTTGGACAATGTTGCTAGATAGTGCACCCTTTTGTCTAGGGTTCATTGATGTTGACAATTTCCCAAGTTGATGTTCGATCTTCTTGATGGTTGTAGCATGAGATTCCACTTTCTGACCCATACTTGATAAGTCACTTTGGATCTCCTTTAATTGCTCATCAGTGGACCTTACTTCTTCAAAATCTCAGCCATCATGCTCTCCAACTTTGATTGCCCAGCCTCCCCCTCTTGTGCAATAGGAGGCACATAAACTCCAGCGCGGTCATGGTGGTATCCATTGTTTCTTCTCCATTTTCCTTCACGCTCACAGCCTCGACTCCTGTCTCTGAACCCGATTCTGTTGTAGTTGTCTCTATATTGGTTCCGACCTTGATTTCTAGAACCTTGGCGCCAATTGTCTTGTCTAGATGCTTGGGAGTTGGCTCGGAAACCTGCCACTTGGCTATCCAAGAAGTTTGCCTCTTCCTCCGAATCAGAGTGATCAACTCCTGTTCCATTCCTTGAGTTCCCATAATATGCTTTGTCAGAAAGTCTAATGATGTGCACATATGAGCCAACTCCTGGTCGCGTTCTTCTTCTTTCCTTCGTTGGTCTGCAGTCACACTAATAACATATGTACCGACCACTGCATCAGCCTCCCTTGTATGCCAGGCCCTGTTCGTCTTAGTCACCCTGTCAAGGATAGTGGCAGCTTGCTCCCAGGTGTGACTCATCAATGATCCTCCTGCCACCGTGTCCGCTATAGCTTTGGTGCTATTATTCAAAGACCTATAAAATATTTCCAAAAAACTATCATCTGAGATCTTTTGGTTCGGGTACTTTGTCAACTTCTTTTTAAACCTCAACCAGGTTTCATGAAGTGCCCTTGTCTTAATTTGTCGGAAGTTATAGATCTTGTCTTTTAGCTACAACATTCTGGAGGGGGAAAAGAATCTCTCCAAGAAGGCTTGTTTGAGCTCCCTCTAGTTGGTTATGTAGTCATTGGGAACCTCCGATAACCATAATGTGGCTTCCCCTAATAGAGAGAACGGGAAGAGTCTAAATCGTATGGCATCCTGGCTTACTCTAGGCAACCTGTATGCCTTGGATATTCCTATGAAGTTCATCAAGTGCAGGTTGGCGTCATCCGCTGCATGACCACTAAACATCCCTTTCATGTTTAGCAATTGAATCATGGTGCTCATGATATAAAATTTAGCCCCATCAGGCAGTGGTGGTGGCACAATTGCTCCGGTAGACCCAACTTCATCAATGTCCAGGTCCTCATCGTCAAAGAACTGAGGGGCAATTCTGTAACCTCTATTGTCCCTCCTGTGTCGACCAACATTCACAACTTCTTCTCTAACATCATCCACATCCTGAAGTGCAGCTTGCCGAGCTAGCTCGGCTTGCCTAGCTTCTTCAACTATGCGGGGGTCTCTTTGGTCCTAGTTCTCCATCCCGTGCAGTGCTCATTCGATTTATGTATTCAATATAATAAGGGGATCTCCGCTACTCCGGTGCTTGGAATTCAACGGAAAAAAGCCTGTGGGTATCAAGAAAAACAAAAAGAAAACGTAATTAAGGAAATAACTACCAAAAGGTCAAATTCAAGCTAATAATATAGTCTTAGCCGTATTCCCCGACAACAATGCCACTTTTTGATAACGCTCAAACCATACCTCCTATCGAAGTATAAAGCGGATGTTGTCAATAAAGAACCCTACTAAGAGGTTGGGATCGAACCAACAGGGAATATGAAAGAGCTAGACTAAAGCCGATAAGTGAACTTATTAGGTAGTATCTCCAAACTGGGGATTTTAAAGAAAACAGTAATTAAAAACACAATTAAAATTATGGGTGAAATCAAGATTTAAAGATAACTAGGGTTTGGTGTTCCCCATGGGTTCATAACTGCTTTGGGTATACATATGTGATCATCACCAATGCTTACTTGTAGAACTAATAACCTAGGTTTATTCAAACGACCAACTAGTCCCTATTGAATGACTATACTCAATAACCCGACCAGGTCTCATGAGCGATTGCAAACTAACCATTATCAATACGTCCCAAATTTTAACTATCCTGCGACCACAACTCAAGTTAATACAAAGATCATCAAGATCAAGGCTTTGTTGTAATTCTCTTTTCCTAATCTCTACCTCTTAGACCTAAGCAAGTAAAGAATTCGGGCAAGTCCTAACATTGTACACCATTAAGAAACGTTTTAACATGAAGAGAATACAATACAAGTGTTTTTCATTGGTTTTGAATCACTTTTATGTAACCCTAGTTTGTTAATCCATCATGGTTCCCACAACCCTAGCTATGGAGGTTTTAGCCTCTCATTGTTGCAAGATTTTGATTTGTTTTAATAATTAAAGACAGTCAATACTTACAATTGTAATTGAGAGAAAAACTTCCTTAAATTAATCAGCAAAATCCTTAAGAACAATATGAAGATTAAGAAAAGGTTGATTACAAGTTGAACAACTCAATTCTCACATCTCTATCTCCTTAATTTCGTTGCTAATCAATTCTAATCACTCCTAATTACTTCTCGATGACTCTTTTATGAAAATAAAACATAAAACCGTATTTATACAAATATAAAAATCCTTTTCCTAAGATAATAGGGCAAACTTCCATATCTGCTGCCGCTTGTGTCACGTTTAGACCCACGTCCCGTGACAGGCTTGTATAAGTCGTACCTGCCATCTGTAGGTCTTTAGCTTGCTGAAATCTAGCTAAACGTTGGGCTTTGGTATGACTCTTACCATCTTCCTACGAGTCGTACTGAGCTTCCGTGGTTTAAATCTGAAGACTCTGAATTTTTCTAAAGTTTTGTCTTGGTATGACTCGTACCTTGCCTTCACGACTCGTAATGTAGTCATATGTACCCTGAGTTAGTATTTGTGAAATTTCCCTGAGTCTTTCCAAGACTTGGAGTTATGACTCGTACAACGATTATACGGCCCATACTATGAGTCGTGGAGTGCATCTTTCTCAGCTCATCCTTCTGAATATTTTCATGAGTCTTACTATGATTCGTACTGAGATTGTTAGTTTGGCTCATTTTCTGCTCTTTTAAGCTTGTTTAGCACAATCTTGTTCCAACACCTAAGTTTACCTGAAAACACAAGGAAAATACCTCATATACATATAAGCACACCTAGGTCCATGCTATTTTCTTCAGTTTTGATCGAAAGTGCTGTAAATCCATAGCACATCATTGGTCACACCTGTGGTCAGCCTTTCCTCCAAATTTCCACGTAAGCTCCCAAGTCTCACCACGAGTCACTTAACGACACGTGGTCTCTTTTTTGAGTCTCGGGTCTAGTCTTTGAGTTTCCGGGGCATTATATTTACATATGGACCAGTGCATTGTGTGACTAGTGACTTTTTGATTAGAGCTCGAGGTTGGGTGAGTTTTATGATAAGAAGAAGAAGTAGTATTCTTGGGGGATAACTTCATGTGCAAAGAGATTTAGTCGAGTTAGGCTTAAACGTGGTGGAATCCTACTATTAGACTTAGACTTTGCCTTTAGTATCAATATGAGCACAAGTGAGAATTATAAGTTGTAAAAGATAAGTGTGGCATTCAAGAAGTTGGTGTTGTTACACCCCGTATTTTTTTTGACAATTATGTGATGGTTATATGTCATATTAAGGAAATTATGGGTTGTATTTTGTCCGTAGGTGAGGAGGGAAACATGTGAAAAGGGAAAAGCGAAGAGTATGTGAAGTTTGTAAATAGGGGTCACCTTTAAATATACATATATCCAAATATATAATGATTCAGAAGTTTCATAACCTATCAAATGAAAGGCATTTGAGTCTAGTTTAAAGTGAAAAAAAACCGCTCGTCAGCCAGAGTTCAAAATAAAAAGTTATGATCGGTTGAAAACAACACTATTGCTGGAAAAGCGCCCATGTGCGCGGGCACCGAGACATGAAGGCAATAGGCGCGCGAGCGCGCTTGAGGGCACGCCGCACGGGCACCACCCAGGCATTGGATAGCTCGCCTATATGAAGTAAAATTGAGCTATAAAGTTAATTTTTACTCCATTTTTGTTGATTTTTTTCTGAATTCAGAGAATTCAGAGCCCTATCACATGGTGAAAAGATATCCCTGCTAGTTCTAGGCTGAAGAAAGAGTAGAAGTCTACACCTACTTTAGCTAAAAAAATCTCCAAGAAAGGAACTTTGGTAAAGTGAAGTTTCTGCTTGTTTTGTTTGTAAATTGGACTTGGAAGGATCCTTAAGGAGTAAGCTTGAAAGGAAGATTTTTGGAAAAATTAGACTCGACATGCCAAGGTATGTAAAGGCGTCCCTTTCCTTTTTTTTCAAGCACAAAACTACATCATTGAAAGGATCAATATTCCTATGTTTTTAAATTCACATTGAGGCATGTATGATCCTGTCCAAAGGGTTGGAAATACTTGGAATAAAGCTTGAATCGTTAAGAATGGTTGAAGCGAACAAATGTGAAGCGAAAGGCATAATTTTTATACGATTGTTGTCATAGTTGTAATTCAAGTCTGAAGTCCCCTTAACATGGGCACCATGAGCTGGTCCTTTGTAGTATATTGTATATGAGATGTTAAATATATGTTAAGATCTGGTCACTTAGTGAAATTGATTGGAAATCCTAAGACAACGACATGTAATCAAACTTAAGCTAAGAATATGACGCTAAGCCGATTGATGGAAAACGAGCTTATTGAAATGACGTTTAATAATATGCTTACTCACTCCTATATGTTTATTTTTTAAAGTGCTTAAGGTAAAAAGGAGATTTTATGTTTTCCCTTCTTAAAGCTAAGCAAGCAACACGTAGCGAATAAGATAAGTCGATAGATGTTAACGGGGAAAGCGTGGCTCAGATGCTAATCTTTTTGTGACGTTATAAAAAGGGAAGATGTTAGCCCTTTCAAGGTAATATGTGAGTAATATGCACTCTTCCTGTAATTTCTTTCTAGAACCTTTGAACGACGTTAAAATATAAGCAAGACGAGGTTTAACAGATAAACTTGTCATTTAGGTAAAGAGGTAAGTGCGTATAAGAATTGATGGAATAGTGAACACGAGGGAAAAGACTTGAGTGTAGAATGAATAGTGTTTTGCAAAGAAGTTAAGATGAATAAGGAAAGTAGAGCTAAATGTTTTTAAATTAGACGATACAGGTTACGGTTGTGAACGAGTTAGGCAAACGACTAGGAAGATTAACCCTGTTCCAAAGATGCTTAGTAAAAGAGTTATAAAGCAAGTTGTGTATGTTCAGTATGTGTTACGTTGATGAATAGATAGTAAAGTGTTAACCTTCTACGAAATAATTAGAGTTGACGTCTGTAAAATAGTAACTTAAGTTGAGAAGCTCTCTGCTATACCCCTAAACGGTTATGTTAAGTTATCTATTCTAAGTATTGAAATTATCTACCATGTCTGAAAAGGGTAATCCTAAGATCTTCTAAGTCGCTTATAATGATGTATGCTTTCTTAAGCTCCTCAGATAATTGCAAAAGATATGTAAGTCAATCCAGCATCATCCGAATTACGACTATATATTTTTATTTGTCTATAAGGCATCACTTAGAGAGTTTCTCACGAGTTCCTAAGTTACAGAGCTCCAAGTCTCAGATCCTTAAGTTATGTCTTCACGTCCCTAATTTATGTTGAAATGTGCTAGCTAATCTAAGGAGTCTTAATATATATGATTTTCA
>JACEIK010003981.1:90453-103756 GCA_018107945.1 Datura stramonium
GACGTTAAAATATAAGCAAGACGAGGTTTAACAGATAAAGTTGTCAATTAGGTAAAGAGGTAAGTGCATATAAGAATTGATGGAATAGTGAACACGAGGGAAAAGACTTTAGTGTAGAATGAATAATGTTTTGCAAAGAAGTTAAGATGAATAAGGAAAGTAGAGCTAAATATTGTATAATTAGACGATACAGGTTACGGTTGTGAATGAGTTAGGCAAACAGCTAGGAAGATTAACCCTATTCTAAAGACGTTTAGTAAAAGAGTTATAAATCAAGTTGTTTATGTTAAGTATGTGTTACGTTGATGAATAGATAGTAAAGTGTTAACCTCCTACGAAATAATTAGGGTTGACGTCTGTAAAATAGTAACTTAAGTTGAGAAGCTCTCTGCTATACCCCTAAACGGTTATGTTAAGTTATCTATTCTAAGTGTTGAAATTATCTACCATGTATGAAAAGGGTAATCCTAAGATCTTCTAAGTCGCTTATAATGATGTAGGCTTTATTAAGCTCCTAAGATAATTGCAAAAGTTATGTAGGTCAATCCAACATCATCCGAATTACGGCTATATATTTTTATTTGCCTATAAGGCATCACTTAGAGAGTTTCTCATGAGTTCCTAAGTTACAGAGCTCCAAGTCTCATATCCTTAAGTTATGTCTTCACGTCCCTATTTTATGTTGAATGTGCTAGCTAATCTAAGGAGTCTTAATATATATGATTTTCATGTTATAACATACAGTTGAATTCTTTCAGTTATATTAAATTCGTGCATCTATATGTTTAGCTCTTGTTGGAATTATCATTTGAATTTTCCTAAATTCAGAGGAGAGATTCTCCCATGTAACAATGTTCCTAATGTCTAAGTAAGTATAAAAGCATGCTATGATAATGATCAGTTAAGCTCAGAACTTTAAATACCAGGATGGCTCCTGGAGGTCACCCAATTAACTAAATATGAGTTATATGTTATATTGAAGTCTTATATGTTTTATTTCTGTAGTTCAGCTCTCAGCTCTATGTATATGTTAAGAGTTATGAAAAATAACTCCAAGTTGCTAGTTATAATTTCCATGTTTCCCAGCAAATAAATCAAATGAATTAAGAAGTATATGTGCTCATCTACGTGATAAGTTTGGAAATGAAATTCCAATATATAGTTGTCGATACAGGTAAAGGAACCACCTGGTGGGCAGTATGTATTTGCAGTTCCCAGATGTTAAAGAATATTATACCAATGATCTCTATGTGTTTATATCTAAACAATATGTAAATTGGTAGGATTATTTGTAGGACATTGTTTGTAAACCTACAAAAGTTCTTATATTGTCTAAACCTCTTGAAGCTCCATCAAGTAACTGAGTCGACATGTATATATATATAATTTGATAGATTTAAGTGATATATGTGCATGATTTTTAGCTTTACATGATATGTTTTCTCACTTGAATTTATGTGTTACGAAAGAGGCCTATTCCGGCCACAAATTTAACATTTTTCATTTATATGTCATATGTGTTAAATTGATTCGATATAATCCATATCATCTTCATTTATGATTATGATTGAGAATTATTTTTTTGTTTTACCCTGGTGTGATACACTGGCTGGAGATATTTTTATTTTACCCCGGTATGGCACACCGGCTGGAGATATTTTTATTCTACCCCATTTTGGTACATCGGCTGGAGATATTTTTATTTTTCCCCAGTATGGTACACTGGTTGGATGAATTTTATATATGAATTTATGGTTGGCTGGTCACTGGCATTACAATTAAAGTTTCTTTCTTGTGCATTTCTTAATTGCATTTTCATCTCATTATAGAGTTATTATCAGGTTTCGAATTCCAAGTTGTTCCTATTCCTTATTCCTGGTTCAGTTATCTTGAGTTCACTTATGTTATAGTAAGTTGTTATCAATTATAGGTTGCAGAGTTCCAGGTTATAACTATCCTTTATATGTTTAAGTGTTGAGTCAGTTTTTACAAGATTGTTATCTCATGATTACAGTTTCAGCCTTACATACTAGTACATTTCATTCGTACTGACGTCCCTTTACTTGGGGACCTGCGTTCATGCCGCAGGTGCAGGTAGAGTTCAGGATTGCCAGTTGAGTAGCAGTTCGTGAGAGCAACGGATGGTTGGTAAGCTCCTTTCTTCTTGGAGCTAGGGCTTAGTTATTTATGTTTGAGTTTTGAGATGCAGTTATGGGTAGGTCGGAGCCCTGTTCCGACCATCAGTCAGTTTACTCTTTAGAGGCTTTTGTGGACTTAGTGTGTATAGTGTTATTCAGTTTGTGGCCTCGTTGGCTCATTGTTGCTTGGTTTAGCACACTATTGCCTTGGTTGCATTTCGATTGTTTACCCCACATTGTTGAGACCTTATGGGTCCAGATTATACTTTAGTTGATTGTGACAGATGGCCTGGATTGCCTAAGTGTTACAGTTACGAATGTCATATAGTCGGCTTCTCCATCAATCATGAATCGAGTGCCAGTTGCGCCCTACCCCAGTTTTGGGGCGTGACAGGTGTAGTTTAAAAGTTGTTTCAAAGCTTTAGGGTTGTCAATCTTATCACTTAATAAAAAAGAAGTCCTATTCTTACTCCATGCTTTAAGAGGCCAATAGGGGCCAAAGCCATGTTCTCGTGAAATTCTTTAGGTTTTTGAACCTTTCAATGTCTGGAAAGACTCATGATAGCGTTTCTGGTATGCTAAAAGAAATTTAGAGATTGAGTTAGCCTCAACAATGAAGGAACTCTACTAAAACATTTAGAAAGTATCAGGGTTAGATCCTATCTATATCCATGACCTTCATTCGAGGACGAATGATCCCAAGGGGGAGGTATTATAATGTCTCGGCCTTTTGGGCTAAATTTGATATCATTATAGGTATGTGGATAGACTTGAAGCCAATGAATTTTATGAAAATTAGGTTTCAAGATCAATTATTAAGTGTGAGAAGTGCATTGGATATAAATTAAGGTCATAAGGAACCTCTAGAACAAAGTTGAGTTGACAGCCTTCTTAATGATTGAATTTTTGTATAAGTTCTTACATGAGTCAACTTCAAATGATTATAACTCTCAATTATGATGTATTTTTGAGTTATTCAAACCATTAAATTTAATCCCTTTGAGTTTTCTTTCCAAGTCATCTGTTCTTGCCTTAATCTGATTCAGAGTAAGAAGTTATGAGCATTTTAGTGAATCACTATCAAGTAACACATCTTCATTGGACGAGTCAAATTCGCAGACAGGATTCCAGGGTTATTTTCATAATTTCCTATGTTTTAATAACCTAATTCAAAACCTTTTAGGACTCTTAAAGAGTATATTTAAGGGTTTAATTAGTCTAAACTCTTATTCCCATTCATTACAATTTGAATTCAAGATCATTCGCACTCAAGTTCGTCAAGCAAGCTAGGAGGTCATCTTCTTCGGCCTAGGGTTTCTTCAAGATTGAGTTAAGAGTTCTTCTTCCAAGTATGTAAGGCTAACCTAAGTAATAATTTCTATTCATCCTTATTCCCTACATCTATGCAAGAATATATTGAGATTAAAGCTAGGATTTTTTCCTAATTCTTAAATTGTCTTCTTCTCTATTTAGATATGTTAAATTGTCATTATTGAATTCTTCATATTGATTGTTGAGGTTGGTTCGTGTCTCTTATCCCATGAACCCTAGTTGCATGAAAGCATGATTAAATATGTATTTTAGAAGTAAATGCATTATTTTCATAAAGGCTGAACATATTTTCAAGAGAGTACGCATAATGAGATTTTAGCATAAAGATATGATTTTTAGCATGATTTTCAAAAAGAAAGTAGATGTTTAAAAGAGTTTTCATGAAGAAAAAAAGTGTGATTTTTAAGCATGATTTTCAAAGCTAAAGTGAAGTATTGTTTTTGGAATTTATGAGATATTTTGAGCATAGAAGCTCTGAATTTTTAAAAGAATGTTTTTGAGCGAAATCCTCTTCATTAAAGTTTACATATTTTGAGCGAAAGGCTCAATAAGAGATTTTAAAACATCTATTATATTTTTAACTAAAGTGCTTTATAAAAGATATTTTCAGCTGCCTCAAATAGCCATAAGTATATAAGTGTATGTTTTGAACGAATTATCTAGCACCGAGTTGGGTGAACGGGTTCAAACAACATCTAAGCCCCAAAACCATGTAGCCAACATAGGATAAGATCGTACCATTAGGCGACTCCTCAAATAAGTCCCTTGTAAGGACTTCAGTTATGAATCCACAGTTCAGTTTTGTCCTCAACCCTGGAAAGGCTTTAGATAGACCTCCTCCAAGTGGGCTAGATTTGAGATCATTATGCACTCATTCATGATGGTTGTCAGTTATGAGAAACTCCTAATTTAAACATATACAATATTTGCATATGTATTTATAGAGATCATTATGATGCATGAGTTTTATTACATAGACTGTTTTACACATAGATCATATAATCATATTGTGTTCTATATATCATTCATTGTTTTAGAGTACAGTTTTAGTTTATTGATTCTAGTTATGTCCTTTGATTGATACATTCTTGCTAACGTTGTTTCATTTAGCTATTTTGCATACTATATTCCATGTAATGACACCATTTGGCATTGCATCGTATTATGATGCAGATTTATGTAGACTGGATCAGCAAAAGACACATCATTAGAATCTCACTTCATTCAGCTTTGATGAGGCCTTCTACTTTCGGAGAGTCCCAATCTATTGATTTGTTTTATTTTAGTAGAGCTTAAGGTAGCCGTGGAAACTATGTACCGATACCTATCGTTAATTATAGAGGCTTCATAGATAGAGTTAGAGTTGAGTCAATAATGTTACTTTACAACATTGATTTTAGTTCAATTAATAATTCTTACCTTATTATATTGAGCCCATTAAGCTTTAGCTTCCACATTATATTATTGTATTTCAGCTAGTAGTAAGCCAGGCCAAGGGTTTTCTTGGATAACTAGGTGGTCTGAGTGCCGGCCAAGCCCAAGGTGTATGCTCAGGGCATGACAAACTTGGTATCATAGTTGTAGATTCAAAGAGTCCTAGGGAGTCTATGAAGCCTTGTTAGTAGGATCTTGTTTATGGTTGTGAGGGCCCCAATGGAGCTAAAACTAAAGCTAGAGATGGAGATGGAGATGGAGGTCTACAACTTTCTCTGGCTCTAAAATTTGGAACTAGAGTTAGAGCTAGAGGCTCATTAACCAGATGCATGCCACCTCCATGACCACTTCCCTGGTGACCTCATCGGGCGCGCTAGCCCATCCATGTCCACGTCCCTCACCACATCTACACCCTTTCATGGTAAGCACATTGGGTGGAAGATAATACAAACCTTCTGGTATAGAAAGCTCATCAACTCGTCTAGCTGCTTGTACCCTCTGCGACATGGCAATGGCCAATTGAGCAATCTGCTGACTCACATCGGCACTCCCAGGGATCACCTAAAGATCTATCCCTAACTAGTAAATAAATTTTATTTATTTTGAATGTTAATTAGTTAGTTTATATACTGAGAATATAAAAAAAGTGAGATTTATTAGACCTATCAACAACTCATATAGTCGTTCTATAAGTACAAATCCCTCGACTACCCTTAACACGACAAATAGGGTTTTAATCAACAATCACGTGATACATATGTACCACGCCATGTAATAATTGATGAGGGCATACTACTGGAGCACAACAATCCTACGTACCTTATCATCTCAGTTGTTGACCTACTGATCTATTCATTGTAACACCCCAAAAATTTTCTAAGATTAGACCCAAGAGTTGAATCAGAGAAAGTAGGAAAATCTGTACCAGGTCACAGAATGACTCATCAGGTAACTCGTTGAGTCACTTGATGGATCGTTGAGTGACCCATTAAGTGGTGTTAATATGAAGAAAAGTTATCTTTTAGAAGTCATTACAAGTAATATGATGAGTCGTTAGGTATCACAACGAGTCATGGTATGACTCATTAAGTGTGTAGTGATGGAAAAAGTAATGAATTCCAGTGTTCTAAATGGACGAGGGAACGAGTCGTCAAGTCCATGATGATTCGTTAAGTGGATTTGGAGTGAGGAGGATTAGAGAATGGAGAAGAAGGGGTCAGTGGCAATGGGTTGGGGATGACCCGTCAAGTCCCCCAATGAATCGTCCAGTCCATCGTTGGGACTGGCAGGGTTATTTTTCTATTTGATTCATTAAGGGTATTTTCATAATTTTTTAAGTTTCTAACTCCTAAACTATGTCGTTTTGAGCATAATAAGAAATTTTTTAGAGGGTTTTACTCATTCTAAGTCTCATTCTACTTCTAACCCTTTCATCAAAAGATCAAAGCCTCAAGTGAAGCAAGAATTCCGCATCTTCATCCTCTCCAATCTCTCTTGGGCATCAAACCCTAGCAAGAATTCTCCAAAGCCCAGGTATGTAGGGCCATGAATGTGGAATTTCTTCCACCCTCATATCCAAAATTTTCCTCTAATCCATGAATTCAAGTTTCTAATCAAGTGTATTGATTTTCAGGGTTTTAACCTAATTTTATGAAATTATCTATGTTATGTTTATGGGTACAATCCCCTCATGTTCTAATGAATGATTTAAGTCTAATGGGAAGATTTTACACTCAATTTGATTATCAAGTCATGTTTTCAAGCTAATAGAATTTATTCCCTTTTATGTATGTTTTATGAAAATTTAAGCCTATGATCCATGATTTCAAGCGTGATGAGTTATCTAGTATGCATGAATATTTATGAATTCTCAACTTATGATTTCATGATTTTGAAGTATGAAGTCAATTTCAAGTATATGTGATTATATGACTTGGGCAAGCCCATGCAAAGTTAAGTATGCTTACTATGATTCTAGCCAAGGCTAACAAGATTAGTTTATGTTATGTTTTGGAGTCAATACTCCCAATATTCAGATCTAAGCTGTGTTTTGAGAATATGATTATATGAGTACATGCATGTTTTGGGAGTAGTGTCTAGCACCGAGTAGGCTAGGGATTTCGAGGACCCCAGTCTCTGAACTACGTGACAATGTAGGATATATTCTTATTGGGACCTCTCAAGCGAGTGCTTTCCCTGCCCAAGGGCACACCGTGATATCACACCTTATTCGTCCTTTGCCCTGACAAGGCTTAGGATGGATCTCCTCTACGTGGGCAAGACGTGGGATCATCATGCGCTCATACATGGTGATTATCTTTCATTATGAGTCTTCCATTATTCCTCATGATTTCAGTTACTCATGTTCATGACTTATAAAATTATGTTTTATAGAATATTTGACCCAATAATCAGTTTATGAGCTTTCACTTACGATTTCAAGCATGATAAGTCATATGATTTCCATTTTTAAATCTTGGGTCATTACATTCAGTTATGATAAACAACTTATGATTATGTATATCTCAGATACGACCTTTAGCATGCAGTCCTTACTCTCATGATCTATCTGATTTATAAGCATGATTTCATCTAACATTTTTCTAAGCATGTTTTACTTACCTTACGTACTCAATACATTTAAAGTACTGATTGTATACTCTATGTTATATCGTCTCATGATATGGGTTTGGGTAATTCAGCTTAGTCTCGCTGATAGCTTGCTCCTATGTTTGTCCAGTTCAGCCCCTCTTTGGGTGAGTCCTCATCTTCCAAGGACATTCATTTAGTTAAGTTGTTATGTCATTTCAATTTTATACTTGTAGTTAGCTAGGGGCCTGTCCTAGCCAGTGTCTTAAAAGGAAGGGGCATGAGGCGAGGCATTTTATGTGGCGCGGGGCGAGGCGTAAGACCCGATACACGGGGCGTAAGTTTCATAGATCTGTGGGGTGCATATGTCATGTGCATATTTAATTCTATAATTTTATTACTAAGAAACTAAGTAAAGATAATATTTTCAATAATTTTGCAAATAAACTCAAATAAATCACCACGATATGGAAAAAATATTAGAACTATTAAAAAAATGAAAATAGCTAAGATAATCTTTAAAACAAAATCATCATCCACTTTATCATTTATCTCCACATCTACTCGTCCTTCCCATCCTCAACTAATACTTACACTAATTATTATTTATATATTTCAAAGAAGGAGAAAGATAAATAGTGTAAGAGCTATGCCAAAATATAGATAAAGTTATCTCACAAACATAGTGCTATGGAATATCTATCCTATCAATTTTAGGTATAATTATCTAAAAAGTATTTATAACAATATTATTTTCTATGAGAGTTGCTTTTTTTATTGATATATTTTACGAAATCACTATAATATAAAAACATAATAGCATAAAGTATAAGTATCATTACACCAATAATAAAAATATTATTTATAGAAAAAATACTTTTAAAATGATAAAAAACAAATTTAATGCCTAGGGCCTACGCTTTTACGCCCAAAACTTACGCTTTTATGTTCAGGACTTACGCCTCAAATTATGGGGCTTACGTTTTATGGATCTACGCCTTTCATTTGCACCCCAGAGTGTTTATGGTGTGCCCCACTGGTCTCAGCATCTCATCAGATATTAGAGGCTTTTATACATAGATTTAGCATGTTCAGCTTTGTGACTCAGCGTTGTGATGTTATCGCTTTTATTTACGCTTTATGATATTCAGACTCACGCTCATTTATGCTTAAAGTTAATTTCCTATTGATTATGCTCTTAAGTCATGCTATGTATGTGTCATGGGTTAGCTTGGAGCCATTTGTGGTTCTAGGTCCCATGTCTCGATCTGGGGTCCCAACTTGGGTTGTGACAGTCATGTAGTAAAAGCAACGTCAGCTCTCATCCTATCGTCTAATTAAAAATGCTTGAGGCACAACTCGAGTAATGGTGGTATATCATGCGGATGTACAAACTATCATAAAACACGACCGGGCACATGCTTCTCTATGATATCTAAATATACCAATGGCACCCCTGCTATCCACACGTTTAGACCAGTTGTGCAATAGGGCAGCAATGCATGCATGTTCGCAGCATATGTTGTCCATACAAACTATTTTAAAATAAAATTAAAAACTAAAAAATGACAAGGGGGAACATACATATCAAGATAATAAAGGAAATAGAAAGTTTACTTGCTCATCCATCATAAAATCAAAGCTGATCTTTGAATAGAATAAAGGCGTGGTATGTTCCCTAACTTCGAAGAATCCCTTGTGTCTACCTCTTCGCATATGGGAGTAATTCCCTTTCTTTATTTTCTCATCACCTCCAGGCACAAGGGGCATAGTCTGAAAATGATGGAATCTCTCCCAAGTACATATATAAACATGACAGTTAAAACAACAATTTTAGACGTTCTATGTTGGATCCTACTGCACATGCAAGTGTACGTAGTCGCTCAAGTAATATAGTAACTGAAAAAAATCATATATCGAGTTCCACGTGGACTTATGATTGAGAAATATTTCAGACAAACTATTACTCCACAGGTAACAAATATTTTCACAAAGAATTAATTTTATTGATTACTTCTAATTGGAAAGTCTAAGTAATAAAATATCACAATTAAACAATCTGAGCATTTTAGTTATAATAGAAAGATACAAATTACAGGGTTATGGTACTTCTATGTAATCATATTGTGTCTACACTTTTTCTATCATGCACATATTTATCGAGTTGTTATTCATGCAGTTGATATTATGATTATGATCCTTTTGAATATTTAACCCTCTATTTGTATTAGTATCATTTCTATATTGTTATGATATGATAATAACACAAATGAATAACTCTCATCTTTAAACCAAATAGGCGAACTAGGTATATTGTTATCCCAGACACAAATCGTCTTCTTCGGGTTCAGATCCTACTCTATTTAACTTAATTCTATCTTAACTTTCTTCATTCCTAGCTTCGTTCAATAATATAGATTTACCTTACTGATTCCAAAGTAGTAACATAGTAAGAACAAGATCAAGTAAACAACTCTTGTTACAAAATATGCATAAACCACTCAAACTTCAACAACAACAATCATACTTAAACCATAACCCTAGAACTAGGGCGTTTGGCCATGCATATTTGAATTACACATATGTTCGGTCATAATCAAATCAAGAAAAGATAAGATAATGAAGAAATAAGAAGTAACCTTAATATGAGTAGCTATGCTTGCATCATTTCTACGATGAAAAAGTTGATGTCCCTCTAAAATTGAGTGAAGGGCATATTTAGAGTATTGGGAAAAACCTAAAAATCACAGCCAAAAACAAGTGGAACTTAAAAAATATTTTAGTCTAAAGGGCCTACCTTGTGCCGCGAGGCTGAGGACGAGGTGTCCTCTCACATTGAAGCTTCACTCTGTGAGGTCCTCTGGTTATCCACACTTGGTCATTTTTACTTTGCAACATCCATAGTCCAACTCGTGGGGCGAGCATCATAGCGAGATATGAGCTCATCCTACATTTCACTTCACGAGAGTGCTTGATTTTCCATACTTGCTCAAATTTTAGGCTAATTTCTTGTTCCAAGCTCGCCCAACGAGCTACAGAGCAGTATTCTTTCTCACCTTGGCCCTTGCTACATGAGGTACATGATAATTTGTTATTCTTAGTCATTTTCTTGAATATTTTACCTATAAATTCAACATACAACATTAATTAGTTTGACAATGCAAGAATGAGTAATAGTAAGGATTATTTAGCATAATTGCTCTCAAAACAAGGCATAAACATGGGTGAGACATGGACAATAGACGTATAGAAATGCCTAACATCACCACCCTACACTTTAACCTTTGTTTATCCTCATATAAATTTCTAGTCACCCAAAAATATATTCCACACCTAACTACACCAATTCAAACGTCTATTCGATCCCAAATCATCAAGATAGTTTTAACATATTCACAGCTCTCAGTCAACAAGTGCATTATAAATTAAAAAAACAATGACACTTCAATCAAGATGATATAACCTCTAAAACCGACTCAACAACACAATTCAGGGCAAAAATGATAAAATCATCAAGTAAAGATATCAATTGGTTCATCAATTTCTCATGATTTATGTGCCCCTACTACTCAAGAGAGATGCCCCTTTTTAATTTACGAAATAATGCAACTACCAGGGCATATATAGAAAGAAATATTTCTCTCACTCTCACAAGGAAGATTCTCATGCATACAAGATACATACCATAAGATTGATCTTAGTGTCATACTCTATTAATAAAAGTGATCAAAACATAAGATCAATAAGCACTTTACAGGTTGTAATGTCGATCAAGAGACAGGTATGAATCATTTGGTCAAAAATAGTGACTAACCTTCATAAGCATTTTAAAACACCACACTTAATTCGATTCACACACTTTCTTTGTTTCTTTCAATTTTTCAACTTTTTTTTTACTTTCCCATATGTCTCTTCTTATCTTTAAGCACTCTCAATTTTTTCGTACATCCCAAAAAGGAGTAATTTTTCTATGTTTTTCTTTTTTATCAAGTAGACCAATATTCTTATTCTATTTTTTTGTTCTTTTATTCCTAACTAACAACATATTTCAATTTTTATTACACGTGCACCATCAACCTTCTTCCTTTAATTTCCACCCCAACTACCTTTGCCTATCTCATCCTTTCCTCTCCTTCTAAGTACTTAATTTTTTAAAGTGCCTTAGGAAATCCGGATCAAATATTACAAGGCTCAACAACAAATAGGAAGGATAATTAAATAATCACCAAATAAATATGTCTAAAGGCTCAAAGGTGTTGGCTATAGATATTATAAGGGTAGGCAAATATCTAGTCAGAATCATGTCTTAACAAAGAAATGTCTGAGTCATCCCTATCCTTACATACTTTGTTTCACTTTATAAACATGCCAGAAAAGTTCTAGATATCTATATAATACATGGAATTCCACTAAACCTCACCGTTCATGTAACACAAATAATTCAAAATAGCTCCCCATTGACCCTATACTTAACAACATACTTGAATTCAATGAAAATCCTTATAAAGGACATTTATTAGTCTCAAGCCAAATGAAAGAGCCTAAATATGTCAAAAAGAATCACTCTACATTCTATGAAAAACATTTTGAGAGTTACCCAATGTTGTCTATAGTGTTCCTATATTGAGTACCTAGCATTCCAATGTCATTCAACACTTACTTCTTTTCCTTCAACCTAAAGACTGATTTTTTCTCAAGGTGGTCATTATCCATCCATCATTGGAAAAAGTCCCTACCTATGACAAAAAAAATTATGGTTGAAGGATTTCCCTGGAAAAGAACCAAAAAACATAAAGTGTTGTGCCATTATCTAGCACGAGACATTAATACTACAATTCTATTATACTAATTACTGCAAATATCAATACAAGTATCTTCTCCATACCCCTCACATAAAATTTAGCACTGTCCTCAGTGCTCAAAATATAAAAAAATAAAGGGTGAAGATCAAAGAACTCCATGTGTCTAGCCCTCAGCCTCATCATCTATCGGGGCAAAATCTGTGTTACCCTCCTCACTGTTCTCCCAGCTTCATCTTCCTCCTCCTCTTTGTCATGCTCTGGTGAATCAGAGTGGCCACATCATCATTCATGGGCTCCTCAAAGCTAGTCATAACTTTACACATGAGTTGGGTGTGCATATTGAGCGGGTACCGCTCACCTAAATAGGCTAGCTCGGTTGTGGTGGCTTCTCTCCCATCTAATTACAGCAGTAAATGCATCATCCCAAATAGATGACTAAAGAAGCTATTATCGAGAGTATGGTGCTCAACAACAGTCATTGTGTAGTCCTGAATATCCTCAGGTCATTTTCCCCTACTCATGTCCAAGGGCTGACAACTTGATCTTAGCCTGTCTCTTGCAGATATTGAATTCTGTTGAACACTGGAAAGAGATAAGGAGCTGGTGGATTCATACTTAGAGCCAGAAAGACAATTCCATCGTCAAAGAAGAGAACCTCTAGAGAAGA
Source organism: Datura stramonium (assembly GCA_018107945.1). NCBI lineage: Eukaryota > Viridiplantae > Streptophyta > Magnoliopsida > Solanales > Solanaceae > Datura > Datura stramonium. The sequence goes on from JACEIK010003981.1 coordinate 103,416, forward strand.
AGGTGCAGTTGCTAAGACAGTCAATCCTGGAGCAACAACAGAATCCACCACTTGTGAGGGCAGTTTTAGTGCTCGAGGAAATGGCAGCTAGGCCGGTTCGTGAAGTAGCAATGCCACATGCTAACAATGTTACATCAAGTATTCGCAGACCTGAGCCAGGAGGGAGGTTTGAGCTTAAACAAAACATGGTGCAATTGTTGCACACCAGCGGGCAATTCACAGGTGTCCCTCACGAAGATCCACAACATCTCCAAAACTTTTTGGAGATAAGTGACACTTACATTCCCGCTGGAGTATCATCCGATTACGTAAGGCTTACATTATTCCCATTTTCATTATTG